>CAJVPT010003588.1:0-14964 GCA_910592055.1 Acaulospora colombiana
TAAACTTTTTTTCAGATTTCTCAATAATACAATAATTCAAAGGTTTCCTGGACCTAAAGAAGTTTGCTTTGATCTTTTCAAATATATATTCTCTGATTAGATGTCCTGATTCATTGCACCTAAAATATATAAATTGAATAGAGTTAGATCTATTAATAGAACTAAAAGTAGATTACCTTGAATAATAGCCTTGTTTTTTTACTTGAGTAGAAAGAAGTTCAATTTTTTAGCTAAGTTCAATTGAAGTTTTTCAAACTTTTTAATAAGAGTATTCATAGAGTCTTCAGATTTCAAAGAAACCATTTTGAAATTCCTTGAGGTAGAGACAATATTGCATGGTTTTTTTATTATTATTTACTATATATCTTGATCATTTTAATAAGCTATTGCAAGTTTATGTATAGCAGTCATATCATTAGGATTGTTCAAAAAACAATTAGAATCAAGTGTGATAGTAATTCCTTGATATAAGACTTATATCACCTTCAATATTGATTTTTTTAAGAAGTTTTTTAAAAGTGACATAGTAAGTAGTCACAAATTCAATTAGTCCTTATCTATATTTTTTAAGATTATATATTCATTTATTAATCTATCGCTGAATACAAAACTGCTTTTTGAATTTATTAGAAATAGTCTTCTATTTCATAGTATCAGCATCAGTATTATTGTCTTCAAAATATGTTATTCACTATTCCTTAGCTTTATTCTGGAAGTGTACATTAAGCATAAGGATCGGTTTTTTATTTTTTCATTAATTAACCATTATGACTTTTTCAAAAGAAGTTAATCAAGTTATAGAATCTTGAGTTTCATTACCAGAGAAGAGCTTCACTTGTAATATATTAAAGTATGAGGATAAAGAATATTGTTCAAAATAATCATGAATATCTTTGAGGGTTGTCATCATTATATAAATATACCATATATATTATTAAAAAAGTAAAAATAAAATAATTAAAAAGTGATTCAAGATATAAGGGTTCATTAAAAAATAAAAGATTTTTGTAATAATTATAAGTTTTGAGTAGATACATAGTAAAGTAACCTATTCAAGGAATACAATCAATAGGTAAATTAGATAGTTCAAGAGGATCAATAATAAAAAAATTAAATTGTGTGATAGTAAATAAATAAATGTTATTAAAGAAGTAAATATGTATATATTAGATAGTAAAAATTAATTTTTTAATAGTAGCAAATTCAAAATGAAAAGTAGAAGTAAAAAGAATTTAATTAAAATAATATTGGATCACAAAAGTTTTAGAAGTAGTAATGAATTTAACTTTGAATCAATTTCAAAAGTTTTTAAGATAAGAGAAGATTTCTAGGATAGGCAGTTAATTAAACAAGAGTTATTAATATAAAAAAAATAAAATTGATTAATATTGGTATTAGGATTTGTTTTATGGAAAGTACCATATATACTATTAGTAATAAAATAGTTTTTTAAACTATTCATATAATAAAATTCAAATCCTTTACTAAACTTTGGATTTCTGAATCACTTTTCAAATGAATACTTTCAATACTAAGCAAGGCTTCCTGATTGTTTTCAAAGAATAGTTTACAGAGTAGTAAATTTTACAGTTACTATCAATTTGTCAACATATCTAATAATCTTCAAATCAGATAAATAGATAAGACAATTATAGAAGTAATCCACTCTAAGTTAAGAGAGAATACCTTGATTGTAATATACTAAATTTGGTAATTTAAGGATAGTATAGATTATACAAACACATTTAAATAGGCTTTGGATAATTTTATTTAATTAGAAAGTTTATTAGAAATATATAATGTAAAAATAAGAAAATTCAATAGATAAAATCTTAAGTCAACTGTTTTAAATAGCTGATCTTTATATATATACTTGAATATTAAATTATTTGGTGACCAAAGTGACAAAATCTGCTAGATTTGTCAAATTAGACCAATATGCAAGATCTGCCCACTTGAGTAACCTGCTAGCCAAATATAGATAAGATATAATAATAGAATAAAAAAATTAAATAATACATACTACATAAAAAAAAAACTCTTTCATGAAAAATTTCAAAATGTTAAAAATTTCTTTATTAGGCAATTATACAAAAACCAACTCGTCCCTTGCTACTAAGTAGCCACAGTGAGGAAAATATAATCACCTTATGAGAAACTAGAAGTGTCAGTAAGCAAACAACACTTGATTACAATAAAAACAGAATTATAAGGAACAATGAAAGAATTATGAAACCCAAAGCAACAACTTCCACTATCCAGCTCAGACATACCCCACTTGGCACAAGATCCATGACCCAAAAAAAGACACTAGGAAAAGTGGTGAAGAAAGGGAAGAAGAAGGTAGTAATGACCGAACAAGACTGTGAAATAGGAACTTAAGCTTCAATACAAATAGTAGAATCAACCAAAACAATGGAGCAAACAAGACCATCAATTCCTATTACCACTACAACCATTAGCAATCTGAGCTTTTCTAGTCAATCAGCCCAGAACTTCTCTCTAAATATCACCGAACAAATAGCTTTCAAGAGAGACAAGGAAATAAGCAAGGATTAAATAAAGATATAACATACTCACAGGCCAAGAGATCTGAGAAAGTCCTTATCAACCCAGACCTAGTCCCAGGACAATCGCATGAGGAAAAAATCAATTTTATCAAACAAAAAATGACAGGACTGTACTTCCTGAAACATGTGCGTTATGAATATCCAATTGGTTATCCCAAAATCACAGTCATTTTCGACAATCAGGAAGATCTTCACAAGGCATGTGAGATCAACATTACTGACAATAAAATAGCTAAATTCAAAAGAATCGCTCATCCAGGATTACATGATAGCAAGTCCCGAACCATCAGAGTATGGGATATTTCACAACATTTTACCAAAACGAACCTAGTAGAGTTCTTTGACAACCAAATCAGCATCGATTACATAACTCTTCAAAGAGCAAGTCCCTTCCAATCAGCTAATATCGCCTTCACAAATACATCAGACTACATAGAAATTAGCCAGGAATGGTCAATCAGATGTGATTACCACTAATGCAGGATATTTTCCTTCTATAGAACACACAAAACCAAACAAGAAAGAGAGCGCTTCAGCGTAGCACTCACTCAACTACCCCTCAACACTGCAGTATCTGACCTGGCTGTAATTATTACCAGCACAAAAGCAAAATCATGTTATATCACATGTGATAACAACAATCAGGTTAAAAGACTGGTCATCCTCACATACGAGACACAGGAAGACCTCACTGCAGCAAAGACAACCATACCTATGATTGGAGATGTACAGACACAATGGGTCAACCGTGGAACCAGACTGTGCCCCATCTGCAGCTTATCAAGACACAATTTCCCATTGTGTCCAGAAAAACCAGAAGTTATACCAGCAAGACAATACATCCACTGATCTAATAACCCAAGAATCCCAGTAGGAAACAGATTCAGCAACCTATCAAACAGCAGACACAAGGACTCCAACTACAATAATAATCCCAGAAGCTATGCAAACATCATCAAATTCAAAAGCAATACAAGAAATCACCTGATAGAAGGAGACCTGTACGAACTACTCCTATCCCTACAAGGGGAAATTCAAGAGATAAAAGTCTCTTTCAAAGATCTAGATGAAAGGATAGATGCTTAGAACAGGAATGTATCAACAAATATCTAGAAAGCATCAATGAACTTATGGAAGAATTGAAAGAAACATCAGTGATAGACAAAGCCATATCAGAAACAACCTCAAACACTAGTATCCAAGATATCAGGATATCACAAGAAGCATACCAAAAACAGCTCAACAAAATGAGTTCTATGATGGAGAAAGCAATCAATCTGTTTAAACTATCACAACTGGCAAGTCCTTTAGAATCCAACTTATCACAATAAAATAATAGAACAAACACCTAAAATAACCCCAAGGGGAATAAGTAAAAAAGGCAACAACACATCTAATCCAACATCAAAACATCAAACTGAACGAACTGATTCAACAAATACTTTACACATGGACAACAACACAGTCAACAACTAAAAGATCAGTACAATAAATGTTAGATGAATAAACAAAGAGAACAAACAAATCTCACTTACAATATTTGCGAAGGATGAACAATATGATATAATAGGAATTACAGAAACATGATTACCATACTACCACAAATAAACAAAGGAAAAGGATGAATATACAATTTGGATGACAAGAAAAACAAGATACAAAATGGGTACAGGAGTCAGAATCATCATTAAAAAAGAATGGACAATATACATCTACAAATCAGGAATTTGGCAAGACAGAGGCATATATATTGAAATGGCCTTTAAGGCCAAGATCAAATATAGAGTAATAATAATCTATAGCCTAGCCAATCTTACAAAAACAAGGGACAAACATAATCTGATCAAATGGTTGGGACAAACTATCCAGGAGGCAACTAGCAAAAATTTCTTTATAATAGTATTAGGGGATTTCAATGAGATAGCAAACAATGAGCTAGACAGAACTATAATAAAAAGAAGGCAGGTTTTCACAACAGAGAACTAATCAACACTCTCGTGACTCTCAACTTTACAGACACATATAGATATCTAAACCCACATATGAGAAGCTTTACATACAACAGGAGCAAGAGTAGATATGGTAGCAGATTGAGCTACATATAGATATCGAGACCACTGGTTCAACATATTGAAGAAGTGACACACGCATCACTAACCACAACTATAGCTACAGACCACAAAATGATTATAACAATAATAAGTATACTACACAAGCATTGGAACAAGATGGTAAATAGGAAGAATAACAATATGAAACAAATAGACTATGAGAACTCATCCAACAAACAATGGAACAACTTCAAGAAGGCCATGGAGAAAAAGACTTCAAAGATCCTATCATGCAGTCACCTTCCTCTAGAAGAGATCTGGAACCAATTCAAAAACATACTCCTGGAGGCTAACAAAAAACATCTTAGAAAAAAAAAGAAAAGTAGGAACATCAAAACAATTCACAAATCCAGGTATAGGAATATGATGAAGACCTCACTCCTAATGAGGAAAATTTAAGAACATATAAAAGATACTTAAACAATGGAACACCAGACAACGAGGTGGAAAAAAAGATAGCAGAAATGATAGAAACTATCAATATAAAGGAAGAAAGAATCGATAACCCACCAACTATCCAATATAATTATCCCAACTGAATCCAATAGTACCAGTAGTTGAAGAAACTACAGGAATTGTGGAAATCAAAAAACAGGATAGCTCAACAAGAGATTAGAAGCAAAAAAATGAAAATAATCAATGACAGAATCAAAAAGCATTTCAAACTCCTACAAGATCAACCCAAGAAGATGATAGACAGCATACTGGATAGGCCTCATAAGAGAATTGACACAAGCAGATTAGTAGAACACATAATAGCAGAAGAGATTACAATCATCACAGACTCAAGTGAAATCATGATCAAAGTCAGGAACCACTTTGAGAAATGGACATGGCATCAGAAAACTTCAAACCTGCAAAGCTATCTAAACTGGATTAATAGATATGCACCAATCGAACATATCAATTCAGAATAATACAATCAGTGCACAGATAAGATCAAGATCCAAGAAATTAGAGAAGTAATTAAGGTCAAAAACAGGTACAGTGCACCAGGACACACAAAGATTCCATATATATTACAGAAAAACCTGGGCTCCAAGAATTCAACTTCTAGAAACAATCTACAACCAGATTTTGGAAACAGAGAAGGTTCCCAAGGAATGGAAACAAGGAGAAATCTACTCCATTTCAAAACCTAAAGACTAGATAGGAAATATTAATATCATGCGACCAATTACTCTCCTGGAAACAACAAGGAAAGTCTTCATGTCTATTCTCAACAATAGAATAGCAGCAACATTGAACCAACATTACATAACATCAGAAAACAACTGGGCAGGACTACCAGATAGTAGCACACAATAGTCAATACATATAATGAACAACCTTTCAGAATAAGCCAGAGAAACAGGCAAAAAGGTATGGATATTCAGCCAAGATATAAGTAAAGCATATGACTTGATCAACAATGACATGATGATACTAGCACTGAAGTACATCAAACTCCCAGAAAAAATAATAAGCATAATAGAGGATATCTTAACAGACAGACATAACAGTGTTATTATAGCATATGGATACATAGATGAATACAAAGTCCAGGATAGAATAGACCAAGGAGACACTATATCTCCACTGTTGTGGTGAATCTTCTATGACCCCTTAATACAGGAAATAGAAGACAAAAAAATGGGATACAAAATGAAGGTGACATGGAGTGCCAACCTTGCAACAGATAACAATTCCAGGACACCTCAACACACCAGATCACAAATGGTCTTAGCAATAGCATACATGGATGACATAACCTGGTAGGCACCAAACAGATCAAACATGCAAAGTATCCTTGACACAGCATCAGAGTTCTTCTACATCAATGATATATAAGCAAATGGAGACAAATCCTTACTAATATGTATAAATGCAAACAAGGAAGACAGAGTACAAGGTGTTATAATGACTGGAACCAAGGTCACACCTTTAAAGAAAAATGAAACAACACACATATTGGGAATCTGGATATCAGAAGATGGGAAAAAACAACATAAAAAACAACTCATCCAGGAAAAAATTTATAATACAATAAATCTCATCAAATAAAAGAAAATCACTGACAAGCAGGTATGCTACATAATAAACCAGGTCTTATACCTAGCAATCAAGTATCTTCTTAATGACATGGCTCTTTCTGAACAAGAATGTGATCGATTAAACAGCAAAATAGTCAAAACCTTCAAGCACAAAATCAATATATCCAGAACAGCTTCCAATACCATTGTTTATATAGACTTTGGATATAAACTTTTCCACCTATGGAACAGACAGATCTTGCTACATGAGAACAACTGATTCAAAAGAATCGATGGATTTGACACATGCAGCAGAATAGTATGGATCAGACTACAACAACTCCAAAACCAGTATTGATCGAGTATATCTATCCTAGAAGACAAATACCTCTTTTGGACAAAAAAATGACTGAACCTTATGAATAATATTCTCAACATGCTCAAGGTACAGAACATAATATTCAAGACAACAGACCATATGACACTATGTATTACTCCTCAAGGAGAGAAAACAGCTATCAAGAAAATTGTATCGGGAGAATGGTATGATCAAAACAGATCAGTCTTAAGGAAAAGAGGTATCCTCTTCAAGGAACAGCTCATAAATGATGACTTATCAAGATCTCTTACATGGCAGCAACTCAGAACAAACAAAGAAAAACAAGGAAGAACTCCAAGATGATTTCAAGATCTATGACATATTATATGTATAGACCCAACCCTAAACTCCTACATAAACATAGCAGACTTTCCTTCTAGTAATACAAATAACCTTCCACAACAACACCCCAGTACTTTCATTACAATTACAAAAAACTATAAAGTAGATTGCTACAAAATCGGATGGTAAAATCACAATATATAGGAAAAGGAGAATGATAGACTCAAACAGGATAATAGCCAACCACATGATATCACTCCCATCAATATCACCTCTTTTCAAGTGTAAACAATACTAAAGAAACAATTAACAACTGAAGAACCAATACAAAGAACAAGGCCAATATATATCAAAACTGATCAGGGTAAGGATAGTTAATATAATAGTAGACCAAAGTTCCAAACCGGCTGATCCCAATCAAGATAAAACAATGGAACAACAGAATACACTAAACAGGTTATGCTCCACTTCTAAAGGAATCATGAAAGCACTGCAAGAAAGAAAAACAACATCAACAACCCCGAAGGAGACACTACAGATTAAAATAGATCCTCTCTTTGAAATTATACACTTAATACAAAGTAAACTAACTGTACATCAAAAACTCATAGACCAGCTTTCAGATATAGCAAAAGAACTAGACAAACTCAATGATCTAAGAATATATACAGACGGCTCCTTCATGAAACATCCAGAAAGAAGCAAAATGGGACTAGGTTGGATTATAACCATGGAAAAGGAAGAACAAGTAGTGAAATTCCAAGTAGAAACACACAGTATCCCCTTATCCACAAGAGTGGAACTAATGGCTATCATGACAGCAATAAGTATGATTAGCCCAGACAAAACTATCACCACCTTTACAGATAGCCGGATAGCAATCAATATGCTAAGAGGGCCTCGAATACAGAAAAGATATCACAGAAAAACAAACCAGACAAATCAAATTCTTAGTAGCACTATTACAGACCTTATTCAAATCAAAAGACTAACAATTAGTTGGATAAAAGTTAAAAGTCACTTAGGCAACCCAGGCAATGAAAAGGCAGACAGGCTGGCATTAACAAATATCATAGACAAATTCAAGTACACCATAATAATTAATCCACAAAAAGCTACAGTAGTTAATATTCTCACTAGATAAGATCAAAAAGTATATAATATTACAATAAAACCTTTAATGAAACAGATCCTCAAGAACAAATAGGCAAGCAAGTGACGAACACTACGCAGAAATCAGGACTAGCTGAATCAAAAGAAATCCAGGGAAATCCACTGGCCCTTGACAATGGAGCTCCTAATGCCAACCAAAATCACAGCAATGATAACTAAAATAAAAGATCACATAGACTGCTTCTTCAGAACCAAAACATGGATGAGAGAACTACCTACCATAGACAAACTAAATAAAAGATACCTGAACATCTACCCAAATAACAAATGCAAAATCTGCAAACAGTATAAAGAAATAAACAACCATCTCTTCCAATGTAGCACAATACAAACAAGACTCCAGGAAGATTATATCTGAATCCTGACAGAGAAAAGTGCAGCAAGAGCAGAAGGCAAACAGACAGAATCAATTCAAAACAAATAAAAAAGAACATCAATAATACAGGAGTACAATGAAAACACTCAAGCATGGCATCAAGTGGAATGGAAGGATATCATCAGGGGAGTCATAATACATGACATGATTCAAGTAGAAGAATTCATAACAAAAGATAGAACCAGAGCATTAGACGCAATCAGAGAAGCAATACACAAATTCTGGCAAGCTAAGAGAGAAACATGGAAACTCCAATGTGACATCACAATCAACTGGGAAAAAAGTCAAAACATAGAAAAAAAACTTAAGTGCAAGAAAGGGCAGATCAAATGTAATACAGCCAATCAGCAGAATATATCACCAAGTCCAGACTCATCAACAACACAAGCCATCAAACTCTTCGAATTAGACTTAGAGCCTGAACGAGGCCAAATATATCTAAGGAAACATCTCAAGGATAGGTTTGGGAAACTATATATAGAACTAACAAACATTATGATAGAGAATACTCTAAATAATAGCTACTTTCCTTTTTTTTCCTTCTCAATTAATATTAGTGCTAGTGGAGTCTTGACATGCTAACACTCACCAAGGTGAACTGCAGCAAGTCACAGGGTTTCTAGTAATAGAATACTGAATCATGATGTTTTTTTCTTTTTATAAATGTATAGACTCGCAATTAAATTTGCATATATAAGCCTATATTAATGAATAAATAAAAACTCAATAGCAGGACTTCGCCAGTTTAAAAAAAAAATAATAATAATAATATATACTACATAAATAATTACTTTGTCTAATGATTGGATCTATTCTATAAATCAATAAGACACACTTTGTATCACATATGTCACATGATCTAAAAATAAAACTAGAATAGTATAATAGACAAGGACTATAGATAATAATTAAAGGAAAATATAACTATAAAAACCTCTAAGTTCAATCTTGAGAACAATATTTTACTCCAAGTGTCTTTGAATAAAAACTCTTCTAGTCTACTGCATCATTACCAATAGGTTGTTACCGCTATATGTCAAATCAAGTCACTAGAATACAAAAAACTACAAAAGGATGGGTTAAAAAAGAAGGTGGATACCTAAAAATATCTAAATAGATAACAAGAAAATGAAAAGTAAAAATTGAAAAAATATTTTTAACTTCCTCCAAAAACTTGCTTCTCAAAACCTCTTTTCAATAGGAAATATCTAATTAGAATATTCTTTCTTTTCTTGACTATCTTCAAAACTAATCTATTCTTGATCTTGATTTTCTTTTTGTGTATTATTTAAGAAGAATTATTATCTAGTGTGAGCCTTTACTTCTAGAACACACTTGACTTCAATCTTTTTTGGGCAGTGGTTTTTTATTCACCTATAGTAGAGAGATGACTTATAATAGATCCAGGTTCTTATATAACCTAATAGGAATTGGATCATGTTGTTTTAGTATAATACCTTCCAGTAATCATGTCTAATTAAAGAAATTTTACTAGAATGCATTTTCCATTATTCAAAAGGTCGATAATTCTTTTGTCTTATAATGGTGAAAGAATCTCGAAAATGATGGAAATCCTCATCAATTATAATATTCTTTAACAACTTCCGAGAAAATATATTCTCAATTATAACCAAAAAGTTGGAGCTTAGTATAAATCAAAGACCATTCAGTTTTATTACCTGACCAAAATAAAAAGAAGATCTTGATCTTGAACTTTGCCTGATCAAAATAATAGGAGAGAAAGACCTTAGCTTGAACAAATAGTAGCTTTTTTACTACCTGAAGACTTATTGTTCATATTTTATTGGCCTTATGGAATTTGATCTATAGTTTAACTTAATTGAAGGAGTGAAGTAAATATGAGGTACCAATCAACTCTTTAAATCACCAATGACATCATCAAAACATATGAAATAACCAGTAGAAACTTGTTTATATTTAAATACTAATGTGTTTTATATTAACCAATTAGATGCCAGATGACATTGTATTACCAAAAATTCAGGATCAAATTGAGATAAGCAATATTCTTTAAGAAAACTATGAAAAACAATAGATACTTTAAGAGGATACAAGACAATATATAAGAAGGTGGATAATAAGCCTTCCTTGATAACAAAATCTCTATTTCTTGTCCCTTTCAGCTCTATAAGGTGACACTTTACTTGTTAGTCCTTTTACTTCTTAAAACTTTCTTGTCCTTAGTAGAAAAAGTATATACTTGAGTTTTTTTAGGCCACTAGAGACCCAAGTTTTTATTTAAAAAAGTTTACAAACAAGTAAGGAAGGGTAGGAGAGATAAGTAAAAACAAAGCTTCAAATTGTTTTAATGAAAGTATAAAGACTTTTATTAGCAGGAAAGTATAAAACTTCTTATAAATATCTTTTTTGTGTGTAATTAGAGAATCAATGGAAAAAATTATAAAATTCTTTATATTTTAGTTATTGATTTTTTTTTTTAAACTCTAGATTAAGCTAGGTACGTGTGCTTTATTAAATATTTGTATACTGTATATTTTAAATGATTCACTAAAGCTAAGACTTTAACTAACTCACTCATCGCTATTTTGATTTAATATATCAAAACTCTAAGTACAACTTTAGAAGTGATTTATCACTCTGTTAATGGTTTAAGTAAATACCTTTCCAACCTTTAACATTATTGCCCACAGATCACTATCCGTTGTTCTGACCCAGCTTAAAACCCAACCACTTCATTCCATAAGTAACACTTTTGAGTAGAATTTTTTTCAGGCTTTCATTTTCTTGAGTTCCTTCCTTTGGTAGAGGATCTTTACTTTTGGGGACTAATGGTTTTAAGTTGTGTGTGCCTGAAAGTCAGTTGATTTTTTCTACTTTGCAGATCTCCTGTGAATATTTTCATTCAATTATTTTCTCATATCTTTTGTTTCAAATCTTTTTTCTTATTTGGTTGCATACTCTTCTTTGCATCTTTGATATTCATTTTTTTGTGTTATTACAATTCTTTTTCCATGGCATTTCAAATCTATCATTTTTAGGATTAAGTCTCTCCTTAATAGCCCTGTACAAAAACTTAGAGTGTCCTGACTGGTTTTTGAGATTTGTTCTATCAGTTTGAAGATCCATTTATCCACCTCAGCCATTTCTTCTTCATCATAGATAATCAACCTTGCATATTTTGCTTCTGCCTCTTTTTTCCTCTCTTGTAAGAGTCCTCTGAAGTCTCTAAGGATCCCATTTTGCCCTTTATTTCATGCTTCCTGTAATTGTTTTTTGTATGTTGAACACTTTAGTAAATATTCAAAAGTTTTACTTTTATGGCTACATGCAATACATTTCACTTGTTTGTAAAGGTCAGGCCTTCTAGTTGCCAGCTTGTTCAGAGTTGGTAGCTCATTATTCATTAGTTTTATAAGGAAGCTTTTTCATTGTGATTGTTTAAAGGAAATGTTCCAGGTGTGTTCTTCTTTCATTCTTTTCTATATAAGATCTCAAGTATGATCTTGCTATTCTATAATTTGGTGGCTCTATCTTTTTTCAGTTCTGTTTTATTGTGTTCACTAGAAGACAGTTGTTTTATTGTTAACTGTCTTATTGGATCATCCAGTGTCTTTTTTTGTCATCTAATTTCTGTGATGATCTTGTATAAGGTCAGCTATTTCCATTCTATTGCTAGGAGTTTCAGAGCTTCTTTGGCTAGGACATCTGCTTCTTCATTGTGGAGATTATTGGAATGTGCCTTAACCTTGATAAGTTGCAGGTTTATGATCTTTTTCTTTACCAATTCTAACATTTGTGCCTATAGGAACCAGTTTTTTTCCTTTAACCATCTTTTGTGAGTTTGATTTGGATCTTTTCTTTCTATTATTTTTCACTTGAAGATACAGGTCTTGTTATCTGTATGGATTTTCACATTGCTATTCACTGGAACTACTCGAAGTATTGTGACAATTGCTACAAGTTCAACATATGTTGAGAAGAACCAACTGTCTACTTCTGTCTGAAATCTACTTTCTCTATCCATATATCCTATCTAAATCCATGCTGTTTCCATTTTCATTTCTTTCTTTCCATGATTAATAAGTGATCCATCAAAGTAGAAGATTAGTTTTTTAACATTAGATCCCAGGTTATATTGAAGTATTTCTATTGGGTGATCCTAATATACTTCTTCTATAACATTGTCTCTAATGATGACCTCTTCACATTTTTCAATATCTATTCAATTCACTATATTGGTTGGAGCTAGGGTTTAAGAGTTTGGATCCATACTAGTAACCTTTTTCATTATTCCTTCTAATGATATCTTGAAGTAGGGAATTGTTAGTTTTTGAGCTCTTCTGGTTAACTTTCTTGTATTGAGATATGAAACTTCATATACTTCTTTCATATTTTTCTCTAATATACATCCCCTTCTTGTTTTGTACCCTCTGAGTATCCTGGACACCCTGTTAATATCGTTATTTGAGTATTATTATTACTACAATAGTTGAAGTGTTTGACATTGACTTTGTGTCCTACTTTTGTCTATTGTAGTTTTCTTTAAATTATGTTATGCCCAGCTTTCTTTATAAATATCCATAGTTTTTGTCTTTTGTCACAGTTTAAATTAATTGCAACATATTCTGGTTTCCACTTTGTTCAATCTATTTTCACATGCTCATGAGTTGACCTACCCTATTACTTGAAAGAATTTTGATTAAAGCTTGAAACCATTTAGGAATAGGACCTTTACTAGTGTTCTGAAGTAGTTAGAGCATTTGCCAATCCCTAATTTCTTTAGTAGCTTGATTGATTAGCTGGTCTACATACAGCAGTTTATTGTTTCATAATGATGATATAGCTTTTTTATATTCTTCTAATGTAAGGTGTTCCTTAATTAAACTATTTCCCTTGCTTCATTTGAAGATTTCTTGCTATTTTCAACTGTAAAAGATTATTCCTATATCTTTAGCCAACTTCATTATTTGGAGTGTGAAGTTTCCTCTATCTGGTAGATGATTCAGAAAGTTGTATATTAATAGGTTAAGCGGTTTCCAATTTTTTATCTGTGCTTGTTTGAGTCAGATAATTGTTGTGATTCCTGCGGAACCAGGATTATTTAGTATATTACATAATCCGATTATTTGACTTTCTCACTGAAGCATCCAGATTCTTTTCAGGTTGTGAATCTTTGGATAATGTATTAAACTATTAGGTATGGATCTACAAAGGGTGCTCTTGTTTTTTAAGAACTTTTTATATGCTGCCATTAGAGTGTTATATATTTTCCAGGGTAGTATACTATTCTACATTCTAAATTCTATCCTTAGAATTAATACCCTGTTTAGAATATACAGGATTTGTTTATCTATTAATTTCTTGCTTTTAAGAGCTCTGGTTACTACGTTGATCTCTTTTAGCACCCTCTCTTTGAGTTCAACTGCAGTTTTTTGATTGCTAGTCCAAATTCCTAGAAATCTTGTATGTTTTGCCCTGCTGAGCTTCTTTATTACTTATTTTTCTATACCAGCCTGAACTTCTTCTGAATAGCAATTAGAATTGTTAATAGTAATTAGGACTGATTTATTATTGTGATCAAATTTATATTTGTCCAAGTGGAATTGCTTTTAAAAGGATAATTCCTAAAAAAAGAATTGTAGAAATGGTTTATAATAAAGAAATATTCAAGAAGAGATTCACCAAGAATTTTTTAAACAGTGTCACAAAGTATTTTCCAAGAAATATGGTTCACTCAAAATCCAAGTTTATTAATAAATCAAGAAAACTAGGACAATTCATTTAGTCCTAAAATCAAAAGAAGATATCCAATCTCCTAAAAGAAAAGTGAAGTTATTCCTAAACTTATAAAGTCAAGTGAAGCTATCTATAAACTTATCCTACTTTTGAGCGAATTATAACTACTTATATACTTGTAAAAATGAGCCACTTGGACCACTTGGGCTTCCTGGATCTCCTAGGCCTCCTGGGCTGTCTGATCTACGGTAAATTATATCATGTGTTACATTTGATAAAGTGATCTATGCTAATCAAATACCAATAAGAATATCAAAGAATATCAAAGAAATAATTATAAATA
>CAJVPT010003589.1:0-14962 GCA_910592055.1 Acaulospora colombiana
GTGTACATGAAATACATTAGTAGCTGAATGTAAACAAGTACCTACTGGTCACCTCACATGTTCTGATGATGTCATTGGTGATAGAAAAAGAAACCAAAGTTACAAACACCTTCACTTCTCCAAATGAAGTTTAACTGAAACAAAGAAATCATGAGACCATTAGGATAGGCACTAAATTCTCTAGGTGGTGAAAAGACAATTATTTGTTCAAGGTGAGGCCTTCAACTTCTTATCATTCCGGTTAGGCAAAGTATGCAAAGAAGGTTATTTCCTTATCCCGGTAAGGCTGTAAGACCAAAAAGCAGAAGAATGTAAAACACTGCTCTTCTCTAGAATTGAGAATACATTTTTCCAGACATTGTGTAATGATATCTTAATCTATGAGGATCCCTATCTTTGCAGACCCTCTCACCATTACAAGCAAAAAGATTGTTGGGAAATCTGACTTTTTGAGTAATGGAAGATATACATCAGTAAAATTCCTTTAACTAGGCGTGGTTGCTGGAAGATATTGGGAATTACACAACAAGACTGAAAAGCCACATAAGAACCTGGGATCCACCATTAGCCATTCTGTGTTATACAGGTGGATAAAAAATCAAGACCAAAAAAAAGGAAATGTTGAGCAAAACACTGGATTCGAGTAGGCGATAAGTACCTTAGACGGTTATAAGAAAATAATTAAGAGTATAGATGGATAAGTTCCTCAGATGGTCAGAAAAAAGAAGGATATTCCAGAAGGGTTAATTTCTAATGAGAAGAAGTTTCCTAGTCAAGGTCCTTTGGAGGACATGGAGTAATTTTAAATTTCTTTTTTTTTTTTTTCATTTTCATATAGTGCGTTTGCACATTTTTAGATACTTCCCTTTCCTTTTATTTTCTTTTTCCCCTTTTATAGTTTCTCGAATTTAGTTCCTTGGAGGATAGTAAGCAGTGACAATCTGCTAGTAATGATGGATAAGTTAGGAGGGTCTTCAACCAAAACTTAGTTCAGAGCAAAATATTGTCTCCAAGGTTGCACTTAGAGGCTGAAGCTCTTTTGAGAATTGAAAGCCATTGATGAGTGTGTCAGTACAAAATTTTAGTTTAGCCATAATGCAATTGCCCTATATATCTCAATCAGTTTTCTCAATGATTAATAAACACACAGTATTGGCCTGACCACAGGTATTAAAAAAAAAATTTTTATATAAGTTATTAAGGATTAGTAATAAATTCACAAATTAATTTATAATTATACTAAGATCTGTGGATCAATAGCATAGTAGTAGTACTCCCAGGTCGCAATCACAAGGTCTGTAGTTCAATATCACTTAAGGACCGAAAACAAAAATTATCCTTCTAATCAGGTTTGACCGGTTATCCTGTAAAAGTCATATTCAATTATCTGGAACAAGTTCTAAGTAGGTTAGGCTACATGAAGATGAGACTTCTGGCCTTCCGTCAATCAGGAGCTGAGATCTACGGTCATAATACTGGAAGGATTGCATGAAGAAAGGCTTCTGGTCTAGCCTACCACAAATGCCCCAAGCCTACTCTGACTTGGCAACCTCCAGGACCCCACTCTTCTAGCTCAAGATATCCCAATCTGATGCTCCACTTAATTGAAAATCAGTCAATAGGGACTGATCCGATGTCACAGGTGGTGACAAAGAAGGAAAGTGCTTCCATCTGAGGTCTGAGCGAATAATATATCTGGGAATATTGGATGGTGTTATATATCCTGTCAGATATATACTAACAGCTTAGTTTAGTGAATATAATACAAAAATTTATAAAGCTCACTACTAAATTAGCCTGACTTGCTGTTGATGATTATGTATTTGACCATCTGACCCCTAGCTAGGTCTGTCCACTCACAGAGTGGTTGCAGGTCTATCTAAGACAAACTGCAATAGGTTATCATTAAGCTGCATAGATATAGAAATATATGGCTTGTAGAAAATGATTGATGTAACTACTGTAGGATTTAATTATCCATCAAATTAAGTTAATTCTTTAATAAAGCTTGTATCTAATACCAATTGCGGTTAGAAAAAAAAATAAAAAAAAATGTATAATTATACTAAAATAAGAGCTATAAATTTTGGTTTTTTTTAAAAAAATATAAGTAATCTATAAACTATATATATTAAATACTTAAAGAATCTATTATTTCTTATAATAATATTGAACTTAAAAATAATATTTAATAATCAAAAATATTTTATTATATTATAAATTTGCAAGTAATAATAAAAAAAAAATATGGTAGCTCACAAAAGTCTTGTATCACCTATCAATTTTTATTAATAAATATATATAAAAATAAAAAATTTTAAAATAATTAAAATTAAAATTTTTGTTAATTTTTTTTTTAAATTGCTGGCTTAGCCTTACTTTATTTGAATTTAGTAGAAAATTACATATATCTATGCTATAACTGCATTTGTTTCCCAAATAAAGCTCAATAAGAAGAAACCTACCTCGTGACTTGTTGCTACCCTTTAAGGGGGACTAATCTGTCAAGGCTGGGCTAGCACTATACAAAATTTCCAATAAATAGTAAAGGTTGTGATCGATCTAATACTATTATAGATATATTTGTTAACTAAACTAATAAATTGTACTTTTATATATTTCTCTCTTTCTTTTATCTATAGATCTAAAGTGGTAGCACTGTATTTGTGTTGCTTTTCCATGGCTCTTGTGATGCCTTGTTGTTTTTTCCAATTATAAAAATCTTCACATTTATTGTGACATATTTCTTGTAAATACTTAATAATTTCTTAAGTAAGTTCTTGAAGTTATGCTTTTCTTGTATTTCGATTAGAAATTAACTCATTGATCATCTTGGTTATTTCTTTTAGGATGCCTTCTCAGATGGCGATTTCTAGGTATTGTTTATAATAGAGAACAAAATTGATTATATACTTTGACAACATATCTTTGATTTTGTTATATTCACTGAATTTTATAACAGTCTTTTTTATAGTTGTGATGAGAAAATTGCCTGTTGTGTGTCAGTGTAATTGATAGATAAATAGATATGTGTTGTATTCTCTTTGGTCATATTTTATACATTTGTCATCTTTATACAATTTAAGTATTTTGCTGAAGAGTTTGGCTTTTGTGAATAGTTCTTTATTATATAGTAATAGTTTAAATCTTTTTTGCTGTTGATTGGACTAGCTTGTATAGTGGTTGTTTATTTTAGTTAACTGTAGGTTGTCTATAGTTAATAGCCAATAAATTCTTAATCATGAAGTCATCGAAGTTGTTTCTGATATGATTTAGGAGTCTTCACTTTGCTAGATATATTGCTTTTGTGATATATTTAGTCATTGTTTTGATTGGGATGTCTATTAATTGGTGGTCCCATTGAGAAATAAAAGTCAGTTGTGGATTGTTTGACATGTATGTGGGTATTAGTCTACTGTTTGGAATCATGCCATATCTGAGGTCAATGCTTGCCAGTTTGTCTACATCTTCATTGTGCTCTATTCCAGAGTGAGTTTTTATCTTTTTTAACTTCAGTTTTATGTTCTTTTTTTTATATATGAGTCTTTTATTTATTGCAAGAGATTAAAGTTCTTTTATTTTCTGAAAGCTTTGATAGGAGTTGTGTTCAGTATATTGTTGATGCCATTTATAGCTACATTATTGTCTATGTAAATCTTTGTATGACTGTATTATAGAAAGATACTTAATGCTATTAGTATAACTATTATTTTTACATAAGTTAATGATGAATATGATATTGTTTGTGTTTGGAATGTAAACTTTTTTTTCTTATGTTTGATGATTTTGAGACTTATTCCTATGAGCCATTTTTTGTTATATTCTTTTAGTAATCCATCTGTATATATATATCGAAAATCATGTTGTCTTGAATTTTACTGGCTAGTTCATATAATTCACTTATTATACTATTATCAGTATCAAAAAGTTTATTTGGAAGTTGGTTGGTATCTTATGTTGTTGGTATAAGAATTTCTACCTGGTTACTTGTTGATTTTATATTTGGATAGCCTATTAGATCCAGTGTAGTCTGGATTGAGTCTGGAGATACTCTGCACCTGAGTATGCTATTCTTATTATTGGGGATGTTACGAGTAGTTACTCTACTATTGTGAACTGGAATGCAAATTGAGTTTTGTCAACTTGATGAAAAGGTGCAAGGATAAAGGTTTTGACTGTAGTTGTTGATATCATAGCCTATATATTCTACTAGAGGGGACTGGTTATTGATCTTGTTGTAATGTCTATAGTTTATGACTTGGTCATTCACCCTTCTTTGTTTTCTTCCAATGATGGTTTGATTGTTTAACTTTGTATTAATCCAGTGTGATTGTATTTTGATTAGTTGATCTGGTGTACTGTAAGAAAGAGTTGATTGTGTGCTGTTGAAAATTTTTATTTATGATCTATTTAATGAGTCTTTCTTTCAAAATATAATACCAGGCTGGGATATGGCCTTGTATAGTTTGATGATTGAGTCTGATTAATTGACACTAGTGTAAAGTCTTTCTCCTGTTGCTATTTAACATTTGATCGATAAAGAAGATATTGTGCTTTCTTAGGCTCTTTCTGTACTGATTGTAAAATGCTATACTGTTAATTTCTTTGATTGGTATATCTGTTTTTGTGATTGTTGTGTACTTTCTATTAAGAGTATTCAGGAATGAGAAACCATGTATCCTAAGGAGCCATATTATATCATGTATGAGATTTCTTCCTTGTGATAGGAGAGGTGTGTCTATATAGTTCACTGTTGCTTTTGTGAATCAGAAAATGTTTTGTAGTGATTAGAATTTTTTCCTTACTATTTCTCCTGTGATATTATTTGAGTTAATGCATAATGTTCAGTTTGTGACATGTAAAAGCAACTGTCTGTTCCACAAATGCATTATGTTATATTCTGATTCATTATGTAGCATACTATTGGAGATTGTATTTGCTAGGTCAAGCTTGTGTTTAAAGGTAGTTATTAGTTTGTATATCATTTTGTTATATATATCTCTGGTTAGGACTATGTCATTGTAGAGATATTCTAAGCTAAGCATGAGAACATGATTGATTATGTATTGTATTTGTTTATTAGTAACTTGTTTTATCCCTAATACTGTTTATGTCTTTTGGATCTTTTGTTAGATTGGAGCTTTCTGATGATCTTTCTTGCCTAAGTAGTCATACCAAACTCCTAGTATTCTAACTGGGATCCCTTTTATATAGTCAGGGATTCTTTGCACATCCATCTATATGCCTTGGATATAGTCTTGCTCTTTACCATTTATTATTATCAGTTGTGATTTGTGAGAATTGACTTTGATGTCATTGATGTGAAAGAATTGTTCAGTAGTATTAATGATATACTATAATTCAGCTTTTTTGCTTGCGATCCATGTAGTATCATCCATGTATGCACTAGCTACAATGCTTGTATGTATGGATGATCAGCCTTGGTTCAGGGATTTGTAGGACTTTATTGTCAATTGATATCCTTTATGTTTGTTACTGATTATTTTAAGAAGTGGGTCATAAAAGATTGACTATAGCAGAGGTGATATTGTATCACTTTGATCTATGCTATCTCTTACTAGGTAAGAGGCTAAGGAACCATGCTATGTGAGTACTATGTTCTCTCTATTCTGAAAGATGCAGTCTAAGATTTTTATTAGTTCATCTGAGATTTTGATTAGATGCAATGATTTTTTTAGTATTTCAATATTAATGGACTTATATACCTTAGACATATCTTAACTTAGAATCCATGCTTTTTTGTTTGTCTCCTTGGCATATTCGATTATATTACTTAGAATATGTATTGGATCTTGTGTTTTATTTCCTGATAGGGTTGCCCAATTTAGTTCAGACAAAATTTGATGATCTTTGAAGACTATGGATAGTTGATTAGTTAGGATTTTGGTAAAGATTTTCCCATCTGCATTTAATAGAATAATTGGTCTTATTGTATCGAGGTTGTTCTCCCAGTCTTTGAGTTTGGATATTGGATATATGGTTTCTTTGCTCCATTCCCTAAGAGTTATGCCTTCGTGAATAATCTTATTAAAGATTCTTCTTAATTCTTCTATAGTGTTCTTTTTTAAGTGCTTACATATGTAATAGAAAATCTAATTTCTATCTGGTGCTGATTTGTTGCTACAATTTCTAATTGTTACCATCAATTCTTCTATTGTTATTTCTTGGAGTACACTTGAGTACCAGCTTGCTTTGATTAAAGACTTGACTTTATATTCTTGCTGCCATTGTAGATGATGCTCTAGTGGTGATATGTTTTTAGGTAGAATCCATTCAAAAAAATACTGCTTGACTGTTTCTTTGATCTTATTTGATTCTATAATAATTTGAATTTTCCCTTCTCTTTTGATAATTTTGTTTAGGCGAATGTGATATATGGGTCTATCTAGGATACTATTAATCATAGCTTTTTTATTGCTCTTTAGGAAGATTTGGCAGTTTATTGTTCTTTAGATTATGGCTCTAGATTCTTTTTTCTTTGTAATATATTTTGTAATGGTTTTATGTACATGTATATATGACTTTAGTATCTAGATCCACTTTAAATGATATCCATCTTTTAGATCTTTTTTGGTTAGCTGTAGCTCTGCTATAATAGTAGGAAAGTGGTTTTGAATATATTTTAGTATGTTATTCTCTGGTTGTGTATTATTGCCTTAATTTATAACTAGTTGTTGTCTGAGGTTTGTTAAGAAAGATTGTAGTTGGAGAAGTGAAGTATCTAGTTATTTTCTACTCTTTGGGGATGCTTTTTTCTATGCACATGATTATTTGAAATATGTTTCTTTGCTACTTGTATAAGGAGGGAACTGAAGTGGTTTCATCTCTTATCTATTGAATCTGGGTATAAAGATACTTCTCCTAGTTTTGCTTCAACCATCTGTACGAATTTCTTCTATTGTTTGTCCTCTGTCAGAGTCCAGCTGTATCTGTAATTTGGGTTATAGATGGATATAAGTTTTGGAGTATCTAGTTCCCATACTTTCAGCTCTGTGATTGTTAATTTGTGATTACTCTTTATGAAGAGGTCGAGCATATTCCTGATACTTGATTTGTATAATTGCCAAGTTTCCTCAGGATTAATCCAAATCTGGTCAAGTCTACTGTTACTGCCTTGTCCATATCAGGTATATTTCCTTTGTGTGGAGTTGTGTATGTGATATGTGTCTTCAAAACCATTGTGTAAAAGAATCTCGATCTGCTTTTCTGATGATTATAGTTCATTATTAGTTTTTTGTTACTGTATTTGTCTATGCTAAGGTTAGATGTACTATTCATGTCTTCCATTATTATAATGTACCAATCCTGTAATGTTGCTTTATTGATCCATTGTTTAAGTGTATTTGTAATTTGTGCCTATTTTTTTATATGTTTTGAGCTGGAAAGTAAACACCAATTATTCTAAGTTTCCTTTTTTGAGGAAAAGCCAGGTCTGTGGCTATTAATCTCCTATTGAATGTTTTGTAGTTATAAATGTGTCATGTGATATCTTTTTTAATCATCATGTTTAAGCCATGTCCAAGAATATGGACTTCTTTGTGAGACCAAATTATTTGAAAGTCTGGATATTTCCTGTGTTTTTAATATTGATGTAATCTATTGGTTTCAGTTGTTATCATAATGTCCCATTGTTTCTTACTATACATATTGAACTATGTGTTTTTTTTTGTGTATCTATCAGTTCTGAAATATTTATCATTGTGAGCTTCCATATTGATCAATGTATGTTGATTGTGTTTGTTGTGAAGTTGTGTTCAGTGCTTAAAATGTTTGAAGTAGAAAAGTTTGTTGTTGTTGAGTTTCGTTTGATGGTTGTTGCTGTGATATGATTGATATACTTTGCAAGCTTCTTATTAATTATTTGTAGAGTGATTGGTTCCTTTTGGGATAAGTTCTGAGATTATATTCAGTGCTCAATTCATGTTTTTGTCCATTCTACTTATTGATACATGGATTTGTTATTGTTGTTGTATTTGGGAGTTGATATTTTTATTTTGTTAGGGGTTTTGTTACTTGTTTTTTATTGTGATATATATCTTCGTTTCATTTTCTGTTTCCATCTCATCCAGAGTGTTATCTTCTGTGAATTCTAGATTATATACTCTTTTGTTTACGTCAATGATGTTTTCTTTAATTTCTTCAATTTCCTGCTTGATTTCTTTCAGAATTTGGAGAATGTTGGCAAGTGTTGGTTGGTTGCTTCCTTGCTTTCTGTTTATGTGTTGCTGTTGACCTTGTCATACTGTTACTGCATATGAACCTGATCACTTTTATTTATCAGGAGATGTTTTTGTTTGACTTCTAATGATTGAGGTGCAGGTTGGTTTGAACTTATTGTATAACTTTTCAAATTTTCCTAACTATTCTTTGTTATATTGTTTTCATTGCATGCGTCTCTCTTTGATAGGACAGCTGGCTACTAGATATTCATAACTATCACAAATTGAGCATAGTTTGGTTTCTATTAGTTATCATATAATGATGGTATTACCTAGTTAATAATTTTGTTTGATTGCTTCTTTCATATCTTTTTGGCGGTTAAAACTGAGAACTGTGAATCATTTTCTTTAGTATAATATTCTTTTTGGGATGTAACAGGTTTTTACTTTGACTTGTTCGCAGATAAGAGAAGGTCAAAGGCAGTGGTATTAGATAGAAGATTTATTAGCTTGACTGCAATTTGGCCACATTCTTTCATTTGTTTTATGTTCTATTATGCATCAAATACTCTGACTGGATTTGACCTTAGGGTTCACTCCATTTGTTAATCAGTGCTTCTTTATCTTCTTTATTTACATATATGATAGTTGTAGTTTGTCACATTTGTTGGGTTGATATTGTAATATTGCTAATTGCTCTATATTTAACAAAGGACTGTTGTACCTCAATGAACTTTGTATTCAGAGGAATGTTCTATACTCTGATACTTATTTTTTTTTTAGTGTCAGATTTGTGTATTCCATGATCTCCATGTATTGATTGTTTGTATCTGGCAAGATTGTGTTGTATGACTCGATTGTCACTTGTTTATCACTGAAAATGGCAATGATGTGTTTCTGATAATTATTTCTCTCATCGCAGATGGTGAGAAGTCCTTTCGGGTAATTGAGAACCTTCGTGAGGTGGATTATTTTCTGTATTGTTGTTTTGCCAGAGAGTTCTGATGCTAGGATGCCTATCTTGACCTTTTTTCCTCCATATCTTTATTTTCTATCAAAGAAAGAATATGGTCTTGATCTTGTTATCTGATCATTTTCTTTTTGTTTGCCTTTATGGTTTACTTTTCTTTTCAATAAGGTTGTCAACTTTGTTTCTTATTCCTCTTTATCTATATCAATGTCTAAGTCAAAAACCTGGTTTTTACCATTTAAGTTCGTGGAGGATATGACTTGAGCTTGATCTTTATTATTTATTGAGTTGATAATATTCTCTTCGACTTTTTCACTTCAGTTGGAGGATTCTGATGTGTTGTGTACTGTTTTATTGCTACTTAGTATGGTTACTATACTGTTGGCAATCTATGTACTTGTGCTGGGGATGTTGGAGGTCATAGAAGACTTGTTTGTTTCAATTTGAGTTTTGTTTCTGTGGTTTCTTTTGCGGGCTTCAGGTTTGTTTCTTTGCATAACTTGCTTGTGACACCTCTTGTCAGAGTGTTTTCATTGTAGTTGGACTTCCACTGGGCTGTTCTGTTTCAAAGTTTTCTTTGGGAAGACATCTCTCTGTTCACATTTTCTTTTCTTTTCAAAATTACTATAAAAGGAAATTTTTAAGAAAAAAAAGATCTGTAGAAAAGAGTTTTTTTTTTTGTAAAATTTTTGTTAATAAATATTAATTTATTTTATTTTAATAAAAAATTCATTAATTATAATATTATAAATAATCAAAAATTTAAATTATATATTATACATGTGAATTTATTTATTTTATAATACTTAACAAATTTATATAAATTTATATATTAAAAAAATATATTAATATTTACAATTAACAAATCTTTTTTATTTTGATTCTGATTTAATTATTTTTAATTAATTTATAAAAGTATTACATATTTATTTTATTGATTACAAATTATGATTAATCAAAAAATTTTATAATAATTTGAAGTCTTCAACAATCATATACACTGATGTGATATAACACATAATTAATATAATGAGTAGATAGCAATTATGTATAATACATAATTTATGTAATAAGTAGACAATAATTATATATAATATGTAATTATGATATCTATAAATATAGCTTTTTCTTTTCTTTTTTTTTTTTTTAACCCTTCATTTTTTACTCCTATTTTTCACTTTCTATTGTCACTTAATTATGGATAAATACTTATTTTTCTTTTGTATATACTAAGTTCAGTTTTTGTTAAATATTTAAATTTAATAATAAATAACTCTAATTTTTTTTTAGCTAATAATAATTTGATGTGATTATTATACCTTGTCTTTTTTTATAATTTTGATTAGCATATTCATAAAGTCAAATTTATTGATAATGGTATAAAAGTTATATATGCTGATGGTTCTCAAAGACAATTCATATTTGCTGATTCTGTCACAGATGTTAGAAGGGAGGAAATTTCAAAAAAGCTAGACACCATTATTGAGATAAGTGGCAATGTAAATATAGATAATGAAAATCTGAAAGTGAAATATGAAAAATTTTTTGATATATATATATATTTTTTTTAGTTTGTAATTATCAATCGAATATAATATGAACTAATTTTATTTGTAATTCTTATAATGGAAGTTGGCTCAAGCAAAAATAAATTGATATGGTCAATCCAATACATTGATAAAAAAAATTGTATATTAATAATGTTTTTAAAAGTTACAGTATACTAACAAATCAAATTTTTAGATTTAATGTATAGAACTGAATCATTGTAGTCTATTCAAATAGATATATGTATATGCATATATATATTTAACACAATCCATGATTGGCTTTTGTTTCTTCATTAATTATATCTATTAAAATAGGTAAATCAAAAAAGTGATTAAGTAGTAAATAGATGAATCAAAAAAGTGAATAAGTAGCAAAATAGGTGAATCGAGAAAAGCAAAAGGATGGGTAGCAACAGTAATAATAACAAATATAGTGAGGACAATATAGATGCATTCAATTTAATTCAATTTGTGTTTAGCTTATATTACTTTTTAATTCTATTTGCTAAAATATGTGAATTAAGAAAAAAGAAAGTGCAGATAGATAGCAATAGTGATAATGACAAATATAGTAAAGACAATATAGGTATATTCAATTTAACACAATCTGAGTTCAGCTTATATTATTTAACTAATTCTATTTACTAAAATAGGTGAATCAAAAAAAGGAAAAGGGCAGGAAGATATCAACAACAATGATAATAAATATAGAAAGACAATATATGTATATTTAATTTAGTATAATTTGAGTTTGACTTATATTACTGCATTAATTCTATTTGCTAAAATAAATGAATTGAGAAAAGAGAAAGAATAAATGAGTAGCAACAATGATAATAACAAATATAGTGAGGATAATATAAGTATATTCAATTTAATAAAATCTAAGTTTGTCTTATATTACTAATTCTTATTGATTCTATTTAGGAAAATTGATAATTTTGAATTATTCTATTTTATTAATTTATTATTGAATTAGGTAATCTGAAAGGAAAGGAAAGAGAAAGTTATGATTAAAAGATATAAGAATAATGTAATTATAGTTTTATTAATTTTATTTATTTTTAATAATACTAAAATAAATTTTATCTTTAGAAATCAAGATCCAATCGAAGATATCTGTATCATCCACATTATTTGTAATTATCTCATTTTCATGTAAATTTACCAATGAATTGGAAAACTATGTGCTAAAAGAGAACAAGTTGCTCATATCTCAATTATATAATAAATTACTGAAGTATAAATTAGAATTGGTAAAAGTGGCACCTTTTTATAATCAAAATTCTGGGATCTAGAAAGCCAACTATATTAAAAATTTAATTGGATATTTGAAGAAAATTGCAAATATCTGTAAGAAATCAGATACTGCAGAATTCAATACTGCTGAAATAAAAGGTGTCTTATCAAGTTCAAATCTTTCTCCAGATAATGATACTGAAGATGATATAAGAGAATCTTCATTTTCAAGTGTTTCAAGTTTGAATCTCAATGATCAAATAATTTTTTTGAGGCATATATCAAATATTTCTCAAGATCTTAGAGTTAAAAAATTTTTGAGAACAATCGATTTGGAGGAATCTGAATTTATAAAAAGACAAATATTAATATTTTTAACTTTAATGGATATATGTTACAAATTGATTCAGAAGATTAACATCTCCACCTATTATTTCAAAGTTTTACAAAGGATATTATTAAAATTTCTTTATGAATTTGAGCAAGCATACATTTATCTAAAAGAATAGGTTTCCAAATATATGATCTAAGAAAAAGGTACAAAAATGATTTCTCAGATTTGAGCCCTTCTTATGTATAAATGTTTACTTCAGGACCTCTTGAATGTTGGTGACATAGGATCAAGCAAATTTAGAGTTCAACATATTCAAGGTGGAAAAAGAAAGAGAGGGGAATTAAACAATAATTTAGATTTAAATATTGATACTCTGGGGTTTTCAGGAAGCATTTTTATATGAAAATTGTATATATTTATTGTGGCTGATTCTTGTTTAATAGAATTATTGAACACTCTTAATCATAATTAGATTTTATTGGATATTGTTGATAGCATGACAATAATGTGATTAAAAATTTTTGAAATAATGAACGGATTATTTTTATTAATGAAATTAAAAGCTTTTAATTTTTTTAAATTTGTATTATTTGTAATTTTTTTTTTTTTTGCGACTATATTATAATTATAAGTTCAGATTGTTATTTTTAATAATAAAAAATAAATTTGATAATATATTTAGAAAAACTGAATTTGATTTATGTTATATATTAAATAATACTAATAAATAAATTATAATGAATAAAGATAAATTAACTAAAACTGAATTCTGTCTATGCTATGTGTTAATAGAAAAATTATTACTCAATATATTCATATTTTGTTTTAATAATATTATTAATTTTTTCTGGCATTGATTTAATTAACTTAATATATTTTTTTAATTTAATATTATTTCAAATATTCTGTAATTTATTCCATAAATTTTCTTTACTCATAATTTGTTCAGAAGATATACTTAATTGATATTTAATTTCACTTTAAAGATGTTCTATTGGACTAAGATCGAATAACTGGATAGACCATTCAAGAACATTAATATTATTATTATCAATCCAAGCTCTAGAAAGTTTTGAAGTATGTTTGTAATCATTATATTGTTAAAAGATAATATTATTTTTATTTATATTATACCATTCAGTGTTCCTAGAAAATCTTCTTCAAGTATTTGACAATAAAGTTTACTATCTATCTTCTCACTAATGTAACAAAGATTTTCAATTCCTTGAGAACAAAAACAACCCAAACCATTATATTCGCACTACCAAATTTAACTGTTGGTTTAATATGTCATTTATTTAAAAACTCATTAGATTTTTTTCAACAATATTGTTTACCATTTGAATCATAAAGCATAAATTTATATTCATCAGATTGAACTACTTTTTTCCAATCTTTAATAGTCCAATATTTATATTGTTTAGCAAATTTTAATTATTTTTACATATGTTTTTTTTTAATAAATAGTTTTTTACTCTTGACTTAAATCCATTTTTTTTAAGTATTTGATGTATAGTTTCAGCTAAAACATCAACTTTTTCTTCATTTTAAGTTTTTTTAAATATCAATAGCTGTAAAACATTTATTAGATAAGATATAGTGTACAATTCTTCTTTCAAATCTTTGAGAAAAGAATTGTAATCATTCTAATTTGAGTCTATTCTATAAACTACATATTAATTTTATTTTTTGATATAGTCTAATAACAGTTGAATATGTAACTTTTTCATGAGAGGCAATTTGGTAACTTGTATAATCTTCTTCAAATAAAACACTTATATGTCACATTTTCAAGTAATAATTGTTGAGGCATTATGGATTAAAAGTTTAAGTACATACATATTTTTAATATATTTATTATATAATTAATAATTGTATTAAAATAAAAATCAAATTTGGTTTATACTAAATAATAATTCTTTATTTATAAAATTTTTTTGACCCATCAAAAAGAATTAATTTGGCCCTCTCACAAAAAAAAATTAATTTGATCCTCTTGCCAAAAATATAATAATAATAATTTTTGACTCTTCCACAAAAAAAATAATAATAATAATTTTTGGCCCTATTGCTCCCCCCCAAAAAAATTGATAATAATTTTTGATTTTTTCAAAAATATATACTGTATATATATATTGGTCCTGCCAAAAAAAAAATAACCTGTCTTCTTATTAAAAAAAATAATTTAATTTTTTTTTTTTTGGATCCTCCTATCAATTCTTCGAGATTATTATATATCTTTTAATGAAAATATTATTATTATTATTATTATTATTAAACATTATAAATAAAAAATTAATAATTATATCTTTAATATCTATAGAGACTTTGTTATTTTAATATACAATTTTTTGCTGAATGATTTTCTATTTTTCAACATTGATAATAATAATTATAATATTTAATAAAATTGATGAACAATTTTGGACTCAATGCTTATAATTTTTACAAATATATATATTGTTAAATATTTGATAGGAAGATTTAGTTAATGAATTTATAATTTTTGTTAATAATATATTGGTTGATAATTTTTGAATTTTTGTAATATTTTTAATCATGTTTGCTTATATTTTCATTATACTTGTCATGACACATCTTTGGATATGAGGTATATTAGATATCACAGTTTTCTGAATTTCTTTAATAGCTTCTATGATCTTTAAATAAATATTTAATAATTATTTTG
>CAJVPT010003590.1:0-14960 GCA_910592055.1 Acaulospora colombiana
AAACTATCAAAAGCAAGGTTGAAGAATATCACAAAAGGGTGTTCAAAAAGAGAAATGTCAACTTCGAGAATCTAGACCCCTCTTGGAAAAAAGAATACTAACCAAAGAATGGATCGATCCAACATGGTATTTACCTTTAACAGAAGAAATCAAAGTAGAAGAGCTTGAAGCTACTTTGCAATCTCTCTCAAACAACAAGACTGCTGGCTCTTCATACATCAGCTACAAAATGCTCAAACATTTAGGAATCAAAGAAAAAGAAACTTTATGTCTTCTTTTTAATAAAGTTTTAAGCACAGGTCAAATACCAAAGAAATAGAAAAGCAGTAACATTTATCTCATTCCCAAATCCAAGCCTTGAAAATGTGATCTAAGCAATACAAGACCCATCGTTCTTTTAGAAACAGCTCGAAAATGCTTTACTAAGATTTTTACCAACCAACTATCAGCTATTTGTAAGCAATGTAAAATATTAAAAGGATCCAACTTTACTGGGCTACAGGAAGAAAGTATAGCAGAGTCTATTCACCTGCTAAACAATATTTGTGAAGAGGCTAGAGAAAAGAAAAAAAAGCTATGGATCCTATTTCAAGATACTGCAAAGGCATATGATGCAATATCTCTGTATATGCTTGAAAAGGCTATAGATTGGATTCGAATCCCTATAACTATTAAGAAGCTTATAATAGATCTTTTCAAAGATAAAAGCTGTAATATTATCCTTCCTAATGGACTATTTAATCTAATAGTGGCTGGAGATGTAATAGATCAAGGAGAAACGATTTCTTCATTATTATAGTGAATCTTTTACGATTCACTTTTATGCAAGATCTAAAACAATATCAACCTGAATTATTCCAGGAAAGAAGAATAGTCTTCCAACTTTAGTAAACCTGAAGAGAAGATGAGCTCTCCTTAAGGCACGTTATAATTGCTTATATGAATGATACGATCTGGATTGCCAAATCCAAGAAAGACCTGAAAAAGATCCTGGAAGAAGCGAAAAAGTTCTATATAGCAAATGACTCTTTTCTTCTTGAGGCACTTGTATGTACCCTTAATAATTATGGTTTCAAGTTCTTGCCAGGCCTTTTTGAGTTCTTGAGAGCTATTTTCAGTTTCATGTTAGGAAACCTGTGCATCAATTTCTGGAAGCTTGTGTTCTATCCAGAGTTTGAATTTCTTCAATTGTTCCACAGTAGAGTTTCCTGAATCTGATATTTTTTTCTTCTTTTTGTTCTAACTTGCTCTTGTACCTGATTTTTGAGCAAATTGTTTGTTGTCATTCTTGTTAATAACAGGGTATGGTCACTACCCAGTCATGTCTCCACCAGAATGTTTTTGAACTCGTATATGTTGTTTAGACTAATTTCTGATAGTGTCCAGATATAGTCGATTCTGCTGTGTGCTGAGTTATTTGCTCATGTGAAGGTGATATTCACTTCTTCTTCCCAGGAGTTTTGGATATCTATGTAATTCCAGTTTTCTAGGAAATTGAAAAGACCTATTTTTGCTTTTCTATATCTTGGGATTGTTTTATTTGTGAGTGGTAATCTATCCACTATTGAGTTGATGATTGCATTAAAATCACTCATAATTATGACTTTGAAGTGGTTTCTTTGCTTGTCTAGAATCTTATTTTGAAGTAACTATTGTAATCATCTACTTTCAGCTTTCTCAAATGGCAAATGCACTTGGTAGATACAGAGTTTGCTTCTTGTTGATAGAAAGTTAGCTCTTATTATATATCCTTCTATTTTTTCAATTGATTCTAACTTTTTCTCGATATTTTTCTTAATAAGAAACCCTACTCCAGATCCTCTGGGTTTTTCATTATTATAGTTGTGAAAGAATTTGTGTGTTTGCTGTAGATTAAAAGTGAAGTCCACTGTTTCTTCTGTTAGTTTAGTTTTACAGATCCCAAGGATGTCTATATCGAGATCTTGTATGAGTTTAAATAGTTTTTGTTGCTCGAGACTAGTGTTAATGTCTCTAATATTATGTGTTCCAATAGTAATAGTGTCGTCTAGTGTGGAGTTGTCGATGGTATAGTTTTTATATAGTATTTGTTTTTTATCTAGTTTATTAATAGTATTCTTTTTAATTGTACTGATGAATTCGTTTAGTGGTATGGTATGTGTTGTATCAGGAAGGGTTTTATTAGTTTCTGTTATTGTTTCTATAGTCACTCTTTTCTTTCAGGATGAGCTTGATTCTTCTTGTGAATCAAACTCTCTCCTAATGTACCTTGATTGGACTGGTGCTTTTTAGAAGCAATTATACCATCGTCTTCCTCTTACCCTGTTCTGGTTACCTGTTTTCTTCTCGATTATATTTATTCTAGTATTTAATTTAATCGCTTGAGATTATTCAGGATCTGGTACAGGTGATCTTGATTGTTTTCACTTTCTGAATAAGGGCTTTGCTTGTGACCTATTATGCAAAATTCTTCTTCTGTTACAGTGATTGATTGGCTCTCTATTACTACCAGTAGTGAAGCATCTAGAAGTGTTTGATGTTTCAGCTATATATTTGTTGCCTTAGAAGTTGTGTCTTTTTCCTTTTACTTTTTTTCCTAGATCTGTCCTTTTCTTAGAGTCACTTTCAGTTACTAAATCATCCTCAGATGTTGTAGGCCAGCTTGTTCTGTTGTTGCTTCTGATGTTAGTTTGGTCTAATTATCTAGAGCGCAGTTCAATATGTATTGTTTCAGGGTACACTTTCTCTTTATTATAATTACTACTCTCTGTGTTGATCACTTCTTTGTCATGCACTGTATCCTTCCTGAAGTGCTCTTTAGCACTCCAGCTGAGTTTGTGACCATGTATAGATATATGTTGTCTCAGGGCCTTATACAAATCTTCTGCTGCTGTAAATCAGACTACTGCATATCCTCTTCTTTTTAAAGTAAAAGAGCTTCTTGGTATGTAACATGCTTTGACTCCTGCATGCTGTGTTGCCCTTGCTATAGAACTTGTGAAGGTATTGTGTATACTATATAGTCATAAGGATTAGCTGTTATAGTTTTTGAGAATGGCATCGACTTCATAATCATCTGATTCATATTGAGTGAAAATTATCCTGAAGGTATCTACTTTGACATGAATGAACCATCTATCCTTCAAGTTTTGTGGTTTGGGATGAGTCATGCTTTGATTCTTCTTTGAGAGCAAGAGTGGTTATAAATATGGATACTCGACATTTTTTCATATTTTTGTAAGGCAGCCTTGATTTCCTGATGAGTATGATTGTGATCAAGATCTATCAATGTGACAACCATTGTCTTGTTTTTTTCTTCTATTACCTCTTGTTTAAAGAATTTCTTTTCTGATGGTAAATATGAAGTTTCCCATTTCTCTGCTTATATAGGTATCAAGGTAAAGTTTTCTCCTTCTTTCTTATTAATCTTCTCTATATATTGTAGAGCATTTTCCAATTCTTCCAAGGTGAAAGTTGTCCAGGCATTACCATTGAGGAAATCTTTTTTGAATAGTAGCATGTCTTTAGGTAGACTCAAGGTACCTTGAAGATAGGTTAAATGTTCTTTTTCTGTATCTCCTGGTATTCTGGAGGTGAGAATTCCAACCTTGAATTCTCCTTTCTTGATAATATGAAATGGATTTAAACTGGATGACTTGGATCTGTTTTATATATTGTAGAAGATTTGTTCTGCTATATTTTCTCCTTCAACTCTTTCTTATATATTTACCATTTCAAGTTCTATCTCCAGCTTTTCTTTCATATCTTTATTATCTATTTTAACTTTGATGTTATTTGGGATTTCAATCTCGATTGTTGGGTGAACTTCTATATCCTCATTTGGAATGATGTTCTCATCTAAAGTTGAATTTCCTAATATGGAGTTTATAAACTCACCCTTGGTCTGAAAAATTTCTGGAGTATGAAGGGGGAGACCATTCGTAGAAGTATTTTGCTCCAAGATACATCTGACTTTTTCTTTCAAGAAGGGTATCATAAGGTCTTCTTCTCTTCCTTGACCTTGTATCTATAAGTATAGGATATGTGTTTTAAGGATCTCTGCTTTAATGAATGTAGTTGGGTCTACATTTAAAATTTTTGCGAGAATACTATTGAGTATTGAGTATTCTGTTGGTCCTGATGTCTGATTGGATTTGTCTTGTGTAGTGAGAATGTTGAAGATGATTTCGGTAGCCCATGTTTCTTTCCTCTGATCATGTTTTTTAGCTATTCTGACTATTGTATCAAGGATGTGTAACTCTCTCTTCTTAGCAATTTGCATAATTCTCCATTCTTTTGTCATATTGGTAATATGTAAAGGAGGATAAAATATTGATTTGTTGTTTTATTTATTCTTGATTTGTTTACTTGTTTATATTTAGCAAGATACATGTGGTTAATTGTTTTTTGTCTTGTTTAATGTCTTGTTTACTCAGATGAGTCATTAATCCTTCCTGTTTAGTTCTGTTTATTTACCAGATTTAATATTGATCTCCTTTATTATGAAAAATATGTCATTTATATGTAGACACTTGATAAATCTTGCTTTATTGTTTTGGTACTGAATTGTTTAATGTGTACGCATTTGCATAACTTGTTTTGATGTTTAGACATGTGTGTATGGAATTAGAATACTCTACTGTTTAGTCCTTAGGAGCCTTTGATGTCCTTCTGGGCTTTGTAAACTTTGAGTTTTTCCTGATTTATCAGTAAGAACTATTGTTTATAAAGTTCCTTCTAGTGCCTAGAAAGGTGTAAACTGACACTGGCCTGACTAGAAGCTTGGGAAGTTGATATTGAGCTTTTCTAAGCTTACTGTGAATCAGCTTGTAGATGTGTTTTCCTTCCTTTGTAAAGTAAAGCTATTGTAATGCAGTACTGCCAAAACTTCTGTTAATCAATAGAGTAATCTCTTGGGGGAATGGTTGAATATTCTAGGTTGTTATTAAGTCTTAAATCTTTGAGGAATAAGGTGTTTTTTAGGCTGACTTTTCTTTTCCAAGATAATTACCAAAAAAAGAAATTTTTAAGGAAAAAGGGGATCAGTGGAAAGAGTTTTTTTTTTTGAATACCTGTAACTAATAATAAGTCACTAAAGTATTTAGTATATAAAATTTACAGATCACTTATGTCTCTTTTGGAGGGACAAAATTCATAGCTCTTTACTTTAATAGGGACAAAAGTCAAGAAATACTATAAATCAATAATTTGAATAATGGAGAATAATTGTGGGTAGTTTTTTTAATATTATTAATTTAAAAATTTTAATGTTTCCTAATAAGAAATATTTGATTTTTGTTCCTGCTTCCCCTTTAGGGACCCATTTTTATCTATAGTCAAATTAGATTATTAGTTTATTAATTAATTGAAAACATAAGTACATTTCTATTCAAACAGTATGATATATACTATAGTTAAACTATTATTCTAATCTAATTAACTCATTATAAGCATAAAAGTCTTTAAGTTCAACCTTGAGAACAATATTTCATTCCATAGTATCTTTGGATAAAAACTTTCCTAGTCCACTACATTATTGCTAGCAAGTTGTCATTACTATATATTAAACCAAACCATTAAAATATAGGAAACTACAAAAGAATAGATTGAAAAAAGGAAAAGAAAAATATTTAAAAATGTTTAAATAGATAACAAAAAAATAAAAAGTAAAATTAAAAAAAATATTTTTAGCTTTCTTCAAAAATCTACTTCTCAAGATTTTTTCTTAATAAGAAATACCTGATTGGAATATCCTTTCTTTTCCTGACCATTTGAGAAACTTATCTATTTTTATTTGAATAGCTTCTTATATACCATCTAAGGAAACTTATTACCTAGTAAAAACCTTTACTTCCAGAATATTCTTGGTCCCAACCTTCTTTGAGCAATAATTTTTTATCTATCTATAATAGAGAGATGACTTATAATGAATCCTAAGTTTTTATATAACCTAGTAGAAACTGGATTATGTTGTTTTAGTATGATATCTTTCTATAGTCACATCTAATTAAAGAAATTTTACTAGTATATATCTTATATTATTCAAAAGACCAGATTCCTCAATAATTTTTTTATCTTGTAATAGTGGGAGGGTCTTAAAAGTGATGGGAATTCACATTGATTGTAATATTTTTTAACAACTTCTAGGAAAATATATTCTCAACCATAATCAAAGAATTAAAGCTTAGTATGGACTAGAGATTGTTTGGTCTTATTGTTTGACTAGGATAAAAAAAAGACCTTGGTCTTGAACTTTGCCTGACTGGGATTATAGAAGTTAGTTTAAACAAATAATAGCTTTTTTATCACCTGAAAACTTATTGCTTGTATTTTATTGACTTCATAGAACTTGATCTGTAGATTAATCCAATTGAAAGAGTGGGGTGGATACAAGTACCAATCAACTCTTTCAATTACCAATGATATTATCAGAACACATGAGATGATCAATAAGTACTTGTTTACATTCAATTACTAACATGTTTCATATTAATCAATCAGATATCAGATGATATTGTGCTATCAAAAATTTAGGGTCAAACTGAGATAGACAAAATCTTCCAAAAAATCATGAAAAACAGTAAACACTTTAAAAAAGTACAAGGCAATATGTAAGAAAATGGATAATAAGCCTTCTCCTATTAACAAAACCTTGTCGCTTCTAGCTTTGTAAGGTAATACTTCACTTATCAGTTCTTTTATTTCCTAGAACTTTTATGCCTTTAGTAAAGGAAGTGCATACTTGAATCTTTTTAGATTATTAGAGACTCAAGTTTTTATTCAAAAGAGTTTATAAACAAATAAGTAAGGGTAGAAGAGATATATGAAGATAAGCTTCAAGTTGTTTTAATGAAAGTATAAAGACTTTATTAGCAAGGAAGTATTAAACTTTTTGTGAACATCTTTTTTGTATATGATTAGAGAATTATTAAAAAGAGTTTTAAAGATTTTTTTTTAAAAAAAATTATTGATTAAAAAATGAATTATATAATACTATATTGTTTTAATAAAAACAATTTTTTATAAACTCTTTTCATTGATATAAACTGCTGTATGTAGACCAGCTAATCGATCAAGCTACTAAAGAAATTAGGAATTGGCGAATGCTCCAACTACTTCAGTATACCAGTAAAGGTTCCATTCCTAAATGGTTTCAAGCTTTAATCAAAACTCTTCCAAGTAATTAGATCAACTCATGAGTATGTGAAAAAGAGATTGGACAAAATAAAAACCAGAATATATTGCAATTAATCTAGACCATGACAAATGACAAAAACTATAAATAATTATAAAAAAAGCTGGGCATTATATAATTTGGAGAAAATTACAACAGACAAAAGTAGGACACAAAGTCAATGTCGAACATTTCAACTACTGTAGTAATGATAATACTCAAATGACAATATTAACAAGATGTTCAGAATATCCAGAGAGTACAAAATAAGAAGGAGAATGTATATTAGAGAGAGATATGAAAGATGTATATGAAGTTTTATATCTTAATACAAGAAAGTCAACCAGAAGAGCTAAAGAACTAACAATTCCCTGCTCCAAGGCATTACTAGAAGAGACAATGGAGAAGGTTACTAACATGGATCCAAATCCTCAAACCTTAGCTCCAATCAATATAGTGAATTGGGTAGATATCGAAAGATGGGAAGAGGTTATCATTAGAGACAATGTTATAGAAGAAATATATCAGGACTACCTAATAGAAATACTTCAATATAACCTGAGATTCAATATTAAAAAACTAATCTTCTACTCTGATGGATTACTCATTAATCATGGAAAGGAAGAAATAAAAATGGAAGCAGCATGGATTCAGATAGAAAATATGGATAGATAAAGTAGATTTCAAACAGGAGTAGACAATTGGTCCTCCTCAACATGTGCTGAACTTGTAGCAATTGTCACAATACTTCTGGTAGTTCCAGTAGATAGTGACATGAAAATCCATACAGATAGCTAGGCCTATATCTCCAAGTAAAAAACAATAGAAAAAAAAGATCCAAAGTAAACTTACAAAAGATGGTTAAAGGAAAAAAACTGATTCCTATAGATACGAATGTTAGAATTGATAAAAAAAAAGACCATAAACCTGCAACTTATTAAAGTTAAGGTACATTTCAATGATCTCCACAATGAAGAAGCAGATGTCCTAGCCTAAGAAGCTCTGAAACTTCCGGCAATAGAATAGAAAGAACTGACCTCATACAAGATTATCACAAAAATTAGATGGCAAGAAAAGATATTGGATGGCCTAATAAGACAGTTTGTCAAAAAAGTAAACAATAAAACAACTGTCTTTCAGTGAACACAACAAAACAGAACTGAAAAAAGATGGAACCACCAAATTATAGAACAGCAAGATTATACTTGAAACCTTGTATAAGAAAGAATGAAAGAAGGATATGCCTAAAACACTTCCTTTAAACAATCGCAGCAAAAAAGCTTTCTCATAAAACTAATGAATGATGAGCTACCAACTCTGAACAAGCTGGCAATTAGAAGGCCCAACCTTTACAAACAAGTGAAGTATATTGCATATAGCCAGCAAAGTGAAACTTTAGAACATTTACTAGAGTGTCTAGCATACAAAAAACAATTACAGGAAGCATGAAATAAAGGACAAAATGGAATCCTTAGAGACTTCAGAGGACTCTTACAAGAGAGAAAAAAAGAGGCAGAAGAAAAACATGCAAGGTTGATTATTCAAGACGAAGAAGAAATGGCCGAGTTGAATAAATGGATCTCCAAACTAGTAGAACAAACCTCAAAAACCAGTCAGGATACTCTAAGTTTTTGCATAGGGCTAGTAAGGAGAGACCTAATCCTAAAAATGGCAGATCTAAAATGTCATGAAAAAAGAATTGGGAATAAGGCAAGAAGATGAATATCAAAGATACAAAGAAGAGTGTGTAACCAAATAAGGAAAAAGATTTGGAACAAAAATGTGAGAAGATTATCGAGTGGTAATATTCACAGGGGATCTGCAGAATAGAAAAAATCAACTGACCCTCAAGCATACACAGCTTAAAACCATTAGTTCCCAAAAGTAAAGATCCTTTACCAGAGGTAGGAACTCAAGAAAATAAAAGCCTGAAAGAAATTCTATTCAAAGGTGTTACTTATGGAATGAAGTGGTTGGATTTTAAGCTTGATCAGAACAACAGATAGTGATCTGTAGTGGTGATCTGCAGGCAATGATATTAAAGATTGGAAGAATATTCACCTGAACCATTAACGGAGTGATAAATCACTTCTGAAGTTGCACTTAGAGTTTTAGTATATCAAGACAAAACAGTAATGAGTGAGTTAGGTAAAGTCTTAGCTTTAGCGAATCATTTAATATATATAGTATACAAATGTTTAATAAAGCACACATATCTAGCCTGACCTAGGGTATTATAAAAAAAAAAAAAAAAATCTTTCCATTGATTCTTTGACCATATACAAAAAAAATATTCACAAGAAGTTTTATATTTTCTTATTAATAAAGTTTTGATATTTTTATTAAAACAACTTGAAGCTTGTCTTTACTTATCTCTCCTATCCTCCCTTACTTATTTATAAACTCCTTTGAATAAAACTTGGGCCTCTTGTGGCCTTAAAAGACTTAAATACATACTTTCTTTACTAAAGACAAGAAGGTTCTAGGAAGTAAATGAACTGACAAATGAAATATCATCTTATAAAGCTGGAAGTAATAAGAAATAGAAGTTTTGTTGGCAAAAGAAGGCTTATTATCTATCTTCTCATATACTGTCTGTCTTGTACCTTCTTAAAGTGTCTACTGTTTTTCATATTTATCTTGAGGAATTTTGTCTACCTCATTTTGATCCTGAATTTTTAATAGTACAATGTTAACTAATATCTGATTGGTTGATATAAAATACATTAGTAGTTGAATGTAAACAAGCACTTACTAATTACTTTATATATTCTGATGATATTTTTGATAATTGAAAGAGTTGATTGATACCCTGTGTCCACTTCACTTTTTCAATTAAATTAACCTATAGATCTAGTTTCATGAGATCAATAAGATATGAGCAACAAGTTCTAGGCAATAAAAAAGCTGCTATTTGTTCATGCTGAGATTGTTTTCTTCTATTATTTCAGTTAGACAAAGTTCAAGATCAAGGTTTTCTTTTTATTCTAGTTAAGCAATAAGACTGAATGGTTTCTAGTCTATACTAAGCTTCAACTTTTTTATTATAGTTGAGAATACATTTTTTCAGAAATAGTTGAAGAATATTACAATTGATGAGAATTTTTATTATTCTTGAGACCCTTCTACCATTACAAGGTAAAATAATTATTGAAAAATTTGACCTTTTGAATAATAAAAGATATATATTAGTAAAATTCTTTTAATTAAGTATGGCTACTAGAAAGTATTATATTGAAACAACATAATTCAATTCCTATTAGGTTATATAAGAATTCGAAGTCTATCATAAGTTATTTCTCTATCACAAGTAAATAAAAAATCACTATCTAGAAAAAGTTGTAACCAAGTGTATCCTAGAAATAAAGGTTCCTACTAGATAATAAGTCTCCTTAGATGATACATGAAAAAGAAATCAAGATCAAGAACAGATAAGTTTTTCAAATGATTAAGAAAAGAAAAAATATTCCAATTGAACATTTCTTATTGAAAGAGGTCTTAAGAAACAGGTCTTTGAAGAAAGCTAAAAAGCTTTTTTTCAATTTTTACTTTTTCATTTTTTTATTATCTATTTAAACATTTTTAAATATTCTCATATTCCTTTTTTTAACCTATCCTTTTGTAGTTTTCTGTATTTCAGTAATTTGATTTGATATATAGCAATAACAATCTGCTAACAATAATGTAGTGGACTAGTAGGGTTTTTATATAAAGACATTGCAGAATGAAAAATTGTTCCCAAGATTAAACTTAAAAGCTTTTATACTTATAATGAATTAATTAGATTAGAATAATAGTTTAGCTATAGTATGTATCATATTGTTCAAATGAAAATGTACTTATATTTTTAATAGATTAATAAACTTATGATCTAGCCTGACTATAGATACTTAAAAAAAAAAATCAATAAAATTTTTTTAACTTATAATCATATTATAATAACTTGTTTTTATTAAGAAAATTTATAATAATTTATAAAATTTTTCATAAAATAATTAACTTATTATTATAGTAAAATTAAAAAACTTTTTCCACTAATTCCTATTTTTTTCAAAAAATTTTCTTTTTGATAATTTTTTGAAAAAATAAAAGCCATCCCAAAAAACAAAAAAAAATTAATATCAAGACTATCCACTTACAAGAAACAATATAGAAACAATTAGTTACAGTATAGGAACAAATAAATACTTAACCTTTCTATATAAAATTTTTCTTTTTAGGAAGAACAAACAAAATAAAAACTTAATCTCGAAAGTTTAACATCAATCTTATAAAGCTTTCAACTAAGTCAATGCAGATTAACACCTTTTTAGATATCAAAAGAAACTTTATAAGCAATAATTTGGACTAATAAATTAGTCTAAACTCAAATATCCATAAAATTCAGAGGAACATCAAAGCTTTATTGACTATACAATAAAGAACACATATATCACAACAAACAAAATTTCAATAAATAAAATATTATATAAACATATATATGTACAATATATTTCCTTAAGAAAAACAAGATCAAAAAGATATATTCATATAAACAATATTTATAGATTATTTATATATTTACAATAAACAAATTAACAATATCTCAATTTTTATATATTTATAATAAGCTAATTAATAATAGCAACATTATTATAACAAATACATTGTGATCAAATTTATATTTAACCAGTGTGTCCAAGTGGAATTGCTTTTAAAAGGACAATTCCCAAAGAAAGAATTAAAGAAATGGTTTATAATAAAGAAATATTCAAGAAGAAATTCATCAAGAATTCTTTAAACAGTGTTACACAGTATTTCACAAGAAATATGGTTCGCTCAGAACCCAAGTTTATTGGTAAATCAAGAAAACTAGAACAATTTCTTTAGTCCTAAAATCCAAAGAAGATATTCAATCTTCTAAAAGAAAAGTGAAGTTATACTCAAACTTTCAAAGTCAAGTGAAACTATCTACAAACTTATCCTACTTTTGAGCGAATTATGACTGTTTATATACTTGTAAAAATGGACCACTTGGGCCTCCTAGACTTTCTGGGCTGCCTGATCTATAATAAATTATGTCACATACTACATTTGATAAAGTGATTTATGCTAATTAAGTACCAATAAGAATATCAAAGAATATCAAAGAAATAATTATAAATAAACAGATAAAAATAGAAATAGAATGAATATAATAACTAAAAATAACTATTCAATAGTATTAGAGGCTATTTTTATTACATTATTAATAAAATAAGAAATATTTATAAAATTAATAATATTTTCAGAGATTTTAACCATATAGAACTATCAAAAAAAATATAGTAGAATCAATTCAAATTCTTAACAATATATATAAAGATATCAAAAAAAATTATGAATGTATTTTTAGAATATAATTAAAACATATAATACTATTAATTTAATAATGCTGATAAAAATAATAATAAAAATCAAAGTATTATATGATTTTATTAAGATTATAATAAATATTTTTAAAATTGAAATTTCAAATTATATTTAAAAATGATTTTATGAAATCAATAATATTAGAAGTTGAAATTGATTTAAAAAAAAACTATTACACTATTATTATAAAAAATTTAATATATTCTATTACTTTGTAAAATTCAAAATAATATATAAAAAGAAATAAAATAATAATTATTTAAAACTCAGATTTAAAAGAATATATTATTAAAAAGATAAAAATTAGAATATGTAACTATTGTCATTATAGATAATATTATATAAATAGCAAGATTTAAAAAGATATAAAAATAATTTTAAAACTTAAAAATCTTTAATAAAGCTAATGAATTTTAAATAAATAATAATAAGTTAATTATAATAATTATAAATAATCCAAACTACTATATAGAATATATTTAAACTAATATAGAAGAGAAAATAGTTAATAAGCTTAATAGAATAGTTTAAATAATATTATTAAGAATTTGAATAGTCAATTAAAAAATTACTATAAATCTTAAAAAAAAATACTTAAAATAGTTAATATAGTAATCAGAGTTCTTAAAACAAAAAAATAATAAATAAATAAGTATTCTATATTCGAAATCAAGTAATAATGCTTATAATAGAATTTAGAATACAATATAATATATTGCGCTAGAAAATATGTAATATTTCAATAGTAATATATAAAAAACTCTTCAAGAACAAAAATATCTTATATAAATATTCAATAGTATAATATATTATTTAAAGATTCATAATTTAAAGAGTATTTGAATGCGGAAAAGAAAAAATCAATTAACTAATACCAGATTAGCAGAGATTACAACATTTATTAAACTAAAATAAGTACAAATAAAAAATTAAAAACTGCTTAATTTATTTATTAATTAAAGTAGCTTTATACTTTAAGTGATTAAGCTAATAAAAAATATGAAAAAATTTTTTAAAGTTAAAAATAATAAGATATATTTGAATAAAATAAGAAAAATAGTTTAATTAGAAAATATGTTATACTAAAAAATATAAAAAACTATATTATTACTTAAAATAATAAGCTGATATATTTAGATTGGTTATTTGATTCAAAAAACAAAAAAAAAATTAAAAATTAGTAAATGTTTTAACTTCTATAGAATACAATTAAAGATTTTATTTTAGAATGGTTTCTAATTATAAATAAGAATTTTATAAAAAATAGTCAAAGTAGCTTATAAAAATCTAAAAAGAGAATTATATAAAATAGAAATCAAAACATTTTTGTTTTTACAGTAGTAATAATAATTCAAAAACAATTGTAAAAATATTTTGGATATTTAAAAGATATAATGCAAGTCAATATTATACTATAGAAAGAATATAAAGAAGATATACAATATATAGTACTATATTTAATATAAAAAAATCTACTAGAAAAACCTGAAAACAAAAAATTTAAATTTTAAGAAAATATCAGAAAAAATGATAAAAAAAAATAATTTATAATAATTAAGACTATATTAAAACTTCTTTTCAAAATAACAAAGTAAATCTTATTAATATTAAAATATAAAACAATTATCAGTAAAATTATTAAAAAAGAAATATATTTAGACTATTTAATAAAAATACTTTAATGCAATTTTAAATTTAAAGAAAAATTAATCTTTTACTTTAATAGATTACTTATCAACTATAAAAAAAATAAAAATAAAAATAATATAGATTCAAATAAAAAAAGAAAAAAGAAAAAACAAGTTTTTAACAAGTGTAAACAAATAATCCTTATCTACAAAAGTTGAACTAATGAAAATTATAACTATACTTTTACTAGTTTTTATTAATAGTATTGTTAAAATTTATATAAATAGTTAGATCTATTGTATATCTTCAAATAAAAAATAAAGAAAAAGAGGATTCAAAGAGAATATTCAAGTAATAGTTAAAAGAAAAATATTGATTTCTTTGACACAAATAGTTAAACTAGTAAAAAAAAAGAATATGAATCTGAAATTCATAAAAGTTAAAATATATTTTAATATTCCTTATAACAAAAAAACAGATATCTTAATCAAAAAAACCTTAAATTTCTATTAATAAAATAAAAAAAAACATTTTTTTTACAAGATTATTATAGAAATTAAATAAAAAATATAATTCTAGATAATTCAATTGAATAGTTTATTAAGAAAGTAAATAATAAAACAATATTTTACAAAATAAAACTAAATCTAAGTTATTAAGTTTTTAGAGCAACAGATTCTTATATAAAATCTAATATAATTTTTTTTTTTTTTTTTTTTTTTTTTTTAAATAACGACTCAACCTTGTTTTATTAAAGTTTCAAGGCATGGCAAATGAATGTATATAC
>CAJVPT010003591.1:0-14958 GCA_910592055.1 Acaulospora colombiana
TATTAAGATACATTCTAGGGACAACTGGAATTACTAGTTACCCATACTGTCTAAGGATTTACAGATCAATGAATAGTTATAAGGAGCATCTATTTACATCTCACCCAACCAAAATAAAGGAACTATATTACTGTCTAGTGTAGAATTTCTCTTGATCCTTAATAAAGTTGAAAGAAGGTGGATATATGCTACCAAACTAATGGGCCACAAATTGTACTCCCTTATAACAAACCGGTACTTCCTAGGGAATATCACGGAATGGCTTATTGCTACCCTTTTGAGGGAACTAACATGCCAAGAACTTGCCTAAGATGCCCAAAACCATCGGTGTTGAAAGTTTCTTATACAAGGTCTAAAGACCTTGTTAGTACTGAAAAGAAAAAAGATGACTAAAATATCAAGGATTCACTTGGGGTACTCAGCACCACTAATATTGAGGACTAACCATGTAAAGCCTTAACTTTATTAACACTTAACCAAAAATTTAAAAAAGAAAAAAGGGATTATGTTCAAGTTAGGTCTTATTTAGAGGAATATAATATTGTGTAGCCAGTCATTAGATATAGTTTCAATAAGTAAATGGGAGTATCAAAACTCTTTAAAAATATACTGGTCCTGAATGTAATAGTTGTATTCACTATAGAAAAAGTAAGGGAGTTGAAATTGTTATCTATTTAAGATAACTTAATCTAGCCTGATTCTTTTTGTATAGTCAGTAACATTATGATTTTTATATTCTATATTTATCTATATAATTGGCATGCAACTTATGGTGGACCCCAGGTTCTTATGGATACTGAAAAAATACATTCAGACATATAAGGTAACCAATAGAAGCTTATTTATATTCTTTTACTGATATGTTTTCTATTGATCAATCACTGCATAAGAAACTTTGTGCTATTCAATATTCATTATCAGACTGAAATAGACAAAATTCCCCAAAAAGACTAAGAAAGAGTACTTTTAGAGCTTAAACATGACAGAAGAGTGAATGGTTGCCTTCTAGATAAATCTTCCATTACTAGAAAATCTCTGTATTGTTTCTTTAATAGATATGTGGATAGTAACACTACAGCTCTTCCTTCTTTCAAAACTTTTTTGCTATTGGTAGGAAAGATATTTTATGGCTTTGATTACTGAAAGTCATATTTTTATTTGAAGAAAATTGTTTACAAGAGAAAGGGAGAAGTTGGTATAACTTTTGAAGTGTTACTTTAAGTTAGTTTAAGGAAAGTGATAAAACTTTGTTAGCCAAGAAGTATAAAAACTTCTTGCAAATATCTTTTTTGAGTGTGGTCAGAGGATCAGTAGAAAAAATATGATTTGTATACTTTTGATCACTATTACACTATATATTTCTTCTTTTAATTTTCAATATACAGTATATAATAGATTCTTATTTTTTATGGTTAAAATATGATTTTAACAAGATCAAATTGAGAGAAGTAGTAAAAATCTTTCTATCTATAGTCCTGAGTTTAAAGGCTCTATTTTTTAAGTTGTTATGTATAAAGTAAGGTTATTTCCATTTTGATTTAAGTTTTTTAGTAAAGTGTTTATCCCTGATAATATCATAAATCAACACTTTATCATCAATTTTAAAATTCCTTAACTTTTTCAACTTCAAATCAAATTTTTTCTTTTGTTTTCTTTAGGCTTTTAGAATATTTCTTTGAGTAGTTCCTTGAGTAATAGGCAGGGTTTAAGTTAATTGATAAAGATGTATAAGATATTTCCTTTTATTATTTTATTTATTTCTATATGAAACATTTGAATATTGTAGCTATAAACTAGATAGAAATGTATAAATTGATAGAAACTTGTTTTGATGTGAGATAATTAAATAATATTAATGTATAAATTTATCTGAATCCTTCTTTTCTTCAGTTCTTTTTACTAGAAATTCACATAGAGTTCTATTGAAGCACTTCATTAGTCTATTTGTTTGTAAATAGTATAGAGTAGAATAGAGATGTCATATTTGAAATTTTCCCAATAAAGCTTTAACTATTTTATTTCTAAAATTTATTCTATGGTTAAAAAGTATACTGTATATTTTGGATATCCATGTCTACAAATAATAACTTGATAAATAAAATCTATAACTTACTGTCCTATTATATATGAGATTACTTTAGTTTCAGGACATTTGCAAAAAAGTATTTGTTTTTTTTGCTTATAATTGAAAGGAATCCCACAATATCAATATCTATTTTGAAGAAGAAATTATTTATTATGATTGAGCATAAGGGTTCAGGGATCCTAAATTTGGCTTATCATTAATATTAATCATAGATATTAATATAATACTTTACATCCTCAAACATTTGAGATTAGTAATATTAATTATATAATTTTTCAAAGATCTTGTTTATACTCAGATAAGCTTCAATGTAATAATTGTATAGTAAGTATAAAATTGATTACACTTTATATTTTTGGATTACACAAAATAATTGATTTCTTGTTTTCTTGCAACAATTCTTTTTGTAGAGTTGATTTTTTTTTACTTGATAGTATTAAGCTTTGGAGATAGGTTGTTTTTGTTATACTGTATATTACCAAAAGTATTAAGTAATTTGTTATATTGAAAATAGTTTTTGAAATAATGATAGTGTTAAAATTCTATTTTTATAAGATAGATTGTATTGTTGTTTAGAATACTAACTACTTGAGTTAAATATATTTATTAGCAAATTTTACTTGTAATTATTGACTTTGAATTAATTTTTGATAGATAATAAATTTAGAGTTATAAAGATTATATTAATATATAAACTCTTTTTTTGATAATTTTTTTGAAAACCAAAAAGTCAGTCTCCAATATCTAAGAAACATATAATTTAAAATAACAATAGCTTGCAACCAAATATCAAAATACTATACTTCTTTATAATAACAATTATAGGATATTTTTAAAGAAAAACTGTCATGGCATGGCTTTTTTTATAGAAAAAAAAAACTTCAAGAAAATTGATTTACAGTAAGCTTTTAAAGACCTAACCTCAACTTAACAAAGCTTTTAGTCAGACCAGTATATATTAATATCTTTTTTGACATTAAGAGAAGCACTGTAGACAATAACTTCAGCTGGTAAATCAGTTAAATCTCAGGGTTCATAACATATAGGAGAATATCTAAACCTTAATTATACAATAGTAAAGAGAGACATACTATAAACAATATAATAACATATCATATCTAGGATTATGCAGTACAAACATATAATATCTGTCAGGTTGAATAGCAATTTACTTACATATCTAATAAACAACTTGTTTATATATTTATGCTTCATACTTACATAGAATATTAGTCATCAACAATATAATAGATCTAAAAATAGTAATACAGCTTACAATTAATAGATCAATATTTTATTTACATAAACAAAAGCAAATAAACAAATTTAAACTAACAGATAAACAAGTATTATTCAAATAAATAAATAATAATTATCACCTAATCTAGAAAACCCTAGCAATATTCAAAATAGTAATCAATAAAACATATTAATACTATATATAATAACTTATTCACTATATCTCATGATCAATATATCTATAAGAAAATACAAACTCCTACAGGTTACTAAAAAAAAGAAGCATACTGTATATCATTAAAACTTTAGTTCAGCTAATGGACAAGTATAATAAATAAAAAAAATTATGGGTTTCATGAATTTTCTTGAATATTATTCTAACTTAAAAAACTATTCAAACCCAGCTTTAGATCAAATCAAATATTCAATTATGAATAGTATTATCACTAGAATTCTAGATATTGATCATACTACCTTTATAAAGCCAATATTTTTAGACAATATATTTTCTACCTATGGATCATAAGACAAGGAAAAGAAGAAGATCTTCTAGTTCTCTTCTTAGAAGATAAATATTTGGATATAATAGAATAAATAAAACAAATACAATACAACTTATAACTATAGACAAAAAATTAGTTGATGGTTGAAAGTAATCTTTCTACTAATAATTTATTTGATAAGGTAATAGTTATGAAAGTTCCAGCAACTATATCAATTAAAATTTCTATTATTGCTTAAGTTGAAATAGAAGTCATTAATCAAAAAAATTAAAGGAGATGATATAGTAGAATAGTAAATATATAAGACAAGGAATAGAAAAATATTCAGCATCAATTTATATACATAAAAAAAAATGTAAATTTCAAAATAGATATATTTATCTCAAGACTTTTAAGAGAAACTAAAATTAAACAAATAGTATATCTCTAGAATATATTAGATTTACCAAAAAATTTTTACTTCTTTATAAAAGAATTTATCAATAACAATACTTGGACAATATTCTGTTATGAAGAGGAAAAGATACATTACAATACTTTGAAAAAATCAACAAAAAGAAAACAATTTTACTATTATATTTCTAAAAATGAACAAATGATTAAGCTCTAACCAACTATCAAATAAAAAAATATTTCAAAAAACAAAGAAAAAAAAGAACATATTATTGATAGTTATCTTTATAAATATTAACTGAAATTACTTATATCAATAAATAAAAATTATTTTCAATCAATATAGACAAATAACAAATATTTATATTTATATTACTTATAGTTATAATGTAAAATCAAGATATATATATATCTATTTTTTTAATCTACAATCATGCCAATATGGCTTGTCTTTATTGAGATACTTGAAAAATACTAAAATAATCTACAGACCTTCTCACATATTGACCAACTCATCTTTATACATTATTAGTTGAAGAACTATATTACTTAAAAAATATAAGAAGTCTACTAATCTAGTTTAAACTAAATAAAATCAAGTCTCAACTAGGTACTTTAAGTTAGATTTAGAGAACAATATTACACTCTTCTAGTAGCTTGGTATAGTGCCTTTAAGTTAATTAGGGTCATTATCAACAGTTTGTCACTGTCGATTATCCTGAAAAATGATGAATTGCTAAAATTGAACTGGGGAAAAGAAAAAATAAAAAATAATTCAAAGTCCTTCAAAAAATTCATTTCTATTTCATAGCCTCTTCTCAAAAAAAATTTTGTCTAATTAGTATATTCTTTTTTGCTTCATTTGGATCTTAGAAGGAGTCTTTTTTGTTATCACTTATGGCATTGAATAAGTCTTCATTTAAGTATGCACTGGATTGGACTAGTTCAAAAGAAACTAAAAGACTTTAGCTTCCATCTTAGGGAGCCTTTTCACCACTTAAGAACTTAGAGAAGTAATGGAATTTCTTTGTGTGAATCCACACCACTTTTTGATATTATAACTATTTCTTGGAGTCAAATATATGCAATTGGAGAAGCGCTTCTTCTAGAATTTTCTTTCATATATTATCTATGATGTGATAGGAACATATGAGTATGACCAATAGGAGCTTGTTTACTTTTCTTGAAACCAACGTGTTTCATGTTAACCAATCACCATTAGTAAGAAATTGTGCTACTAAAAATTCAGGATCAAACTGAGATAGGCAAAATTCCTCAAAAAAGTAAGAAAATAATAGCTTTAAGAGGCCCAACAATGACTGGAAGAGGAAAAATAAGCCCTTCTATCATCAAAAACTTTTATATACCTCTCACTTCAAAGATGAAGAAGACCTTTATGTATTTCACTATTGGTTCTTTTTCTTTGAGAACTTTCTTGTCATTGGTATCAAAGATGTTACTTGACTTATTATTGATCATCAGAAGTCAAGTTTTTGGTCAAATAGGATTGTAAACAAGTAAAGGAGAGGTAGAGATGATCCTTGAAGTTACTCTTCAAGGTGTTTTAAGGAAAGTATTAAAGACTTTTAAGCAAAGAAGCAAAAAACTTCTTGTGAGCATCTTTTTTGTATATAGTCAGAAGATCAGTGGAAAGAGTTTGATTGATAATTGCAAAATCAAGACATATTGTATATTATTTCTTATAAACAATATATTAATATAAACAAAAAATAGATAATCTATATCACCAGCCACTAGAATAAAGTGAAAAAAAACAAACAACCCAAATCTTTAAATTCAAGCACAAACAATAACATCACATTCAATACTATTGTAACCTTGTTAAGTAACTCACACAATTATATCTATAAATCAATTTTTATTACACAATAGTATTATTGTTTTGAATAGGCATTAGCCATTCAATACTATTGATATGAATCTACCCTTGAGATGTTAACTGGTATCAATAGATTTGTTGTGATAGGCTATAATTAATTTACAATTGTAAAGATTGTTAATTAATAACAATAAATACTCTTATTTAAATAAAGTCTCGCATTTAATGCTTATTCATAATAAAAAAAAATAAATAGATAATTCATATCAAAACAGAAACTATTAGAGCTATTTTTTTAAAAAATAAACTTGATGATAAAGAAATCAATAAAATTATCAAACAATCAATGCAACTAAAGATGGGTCCATAAAGAAAAAGACAAGAACAAAAGTCAGATGTCCTTCAATAGAAAACATTAAAATTTTTAAATGAATAACTAAAAAAAAACTATTTACAATTGTTTTTCATTATCTAAATCATTGATTTATAGTATTTCCTGACTTTTGTTCCTATTAAAGTGAAGAGCTATGAATTTTGTCTCTCAAAAATGGACATAAGTAATCTGTAAAATTTTATATACTAAATACTTTAGAAATCCATTATTACTTGAAACTATATAGAGTATATAATACTACTATTAGACTAATTGTAAAAATAATTAAACATATCAAGGTTCAAGTATATTATATTTCTAAAAATCCACATATGCTTAAAAGAAGAGACTATACTGTAATATGCTTTCTAATAAGATGAAATTTTAACAATACCTTAAAATGACATATTTGCATTCATGAGTATAAACTTATATGAAGTGCAAAAGAATACTTTAAACAAGGACATAAGTATTTTCAAGAGAGATGGAATTTCAATAAAGTTGAAGAATCTGATACTAAATCCATACAATTATATAAACAATAAACTAATGGTATAAAAATAGATCAGCTAATATTAGAAGTAATTTTTTTAAATACTAGCTCATTCTTGCATCAAAGTAAGCAAAATTTATTTGAATAAGCAAGAAATATAGGAATAATCAGGATAAATAACTATTCATACTACCTAAGGCTTTATAGATTAATAAATAATACAAAAAGTTACTTATTTATATCTTACCTAATCAGGATGAATAGTTACATAACTATCTAATATAGATACAGTATCTACTTACAAAAACAAATCATGAAATAACAAGAAATATGAAGTTCACACTATGTTAATTTTTTATTCTACACCTTGACACTTCCTAAAAAGTAACTATTGACTAGTTCACCAAATAGCTTATTGCTACCTCCTCAAAAATAAGGCTAATATGTCAAGGATTTATCTAAAATTTCCAGCATTATTGATATTGAGAATTATTCACGTGGAGCCTTAACTCACTAGTGCTTAACTAAAAATTTTAAAAAAGAAAAAAGTAGTTATGTTCAAGTCAAGTCTTGTCTAGAGTAATGTAATATTGTTTAACTAGTTATTCGAGAGTAGATAGAAGTATCAAAACCCTTCAAAAAGATACTAGTCCTAAATATAATGGTTGTGTTTATTGGAGAATATGTAAGGGAGTCAGGGTTGTTGTTTATTCAAGATAACCTAATCCAGCCTTTTTTTTTTTTCACATAGTCAGTAACATTATGATTTTCATGTTTTGTGTTCATCTATACAACTAGTATATAACTTATAGTAGATCTCAGGTTTTTATAGATACTGAAAAAATATATTCAGATATGTGGAGCAACCAATGAAAGCATGTTTACATTCTTTTACTAATGTATTTTCTACTGGCCAATCATTATATAAAAAACTTTATGCTACTTAATATTTAGGGTCAGTCTGAGGTAGGCAAAATTACCTAGAAAAAACTAAGAAAGAGTACCTTTTAAATCAAAATAAGATAGAAGAGTGGGTGATTGTCTTCAAGATAAGTCTTTCATTACTAGAAAAACTCTATATTGTTTCTCTAATAGGTAAGTAAATGGCAGTACTACAGTTCTTCTTCCATTCAAAATTTTCTTGCCATTGATAAAAAGATGTTTCATGACTTTGGTTACTGAAAGTCATATTTTTACTAAAGAAAATTGTTTTAAAAGGAAGAGAAAAGTGTATATGACTCTTGAAGTGTTACTTCAAGTTGTTTTAAGAAAAGTGATAAGACTTTGTTAACCAAAAAGTATAAAAACTTCTTGTAAACATGTTTTTTGAGTATGATAAAAAAATCAGCAAAAAGAAAATCGATTGCTAATATTAGAAATAATATAAGATCCAATTGGTATATAATATTGAAAAATAAATCAGAAACTGAGATTAAAAAAGGAACACATCTTGATAGAAGGAAAAAAAAAATACAATTTTCAAGTAATAAATTTAATATCAACAAAACAGAGATTTCAAATGCTTTGTTATTTGCAGTAACAGAAAATTGATTAATTATTAAAAAGACAAAGAATATACTATATAATAGATTTGAAAGCCCCTATTCTGAATGTAAAAGTGATCAATACTCAATTTATCAGATCTTGAACAATCTCAAGTAATTAAACAACAGAATAAATTTAATTGAAAAAAAAAAACAGGCAATCAAAATAGAATAAGAGAAAGATAATAAAACAACCATTCCTAAAAGTAGCATTGGTTCAATCAAGATATATTAGAAAAAAATCTGATTCATAAGAAAAAAAAAGGTATAAGTACTAAAACAACAGCAAATATCAATACAATTTCTTCCAATACAATACATATTACACTACTTGATGATTTAATTAGTATAATTAAAAAGAATACTATTGAAAAATAAACAAAGAATGGATACTATATAATAATTATACTATAAACGACTCTATATTAAATAAAACTATTGAATTGGAATATATAATATTAAAGGCATCAATACTAGTCTGATCAACAAAGGCTATACAAATTTATGTAAGAATTTGATATAGATATTCTGGGGATTTATAAAACTAAACTAACAGAAAAAACAGTGGATTTTACTTTTAACCTATAACAAATACATGAGTTTTTTTATAGATAAAATAATGAAAAGTTCAAAGAGTCTGGAAATAGGATTTTTTACTAATAGAACATTGAAAAAAAGCTAAAATTAATTGAAATAATAGAAGGTTATATAATAGAATCTAATTTTCTATTAAAAAGAAGCAAACTTTATATCTATAAAGTATATTTACTATTAGAAAAAAATGAAAGTAGATGGCTATAGCAACTGCTTTAAAATAAAATTCTAAATAATAAAAAAGAAATTAATTTTAATACAATTATCAACTCAATAGTAGATTAATCCCCATTTACTAATAAAACAATCTTAAGATACAGAAAATCTAAAATAGGCTTTTTTGAAGATTGAAATTATATAGACATCCAAAACTCTTAAAAAGAAAAAGAAAATATCACTTTTATATGTGCAAACAACTCAGCATATAGCAGAATTAATTATATTTGAATATTATCAAAAATTAGTATAAACAACATATTGTATATGAATTCAAAAATATTTCAGTGGAGGTACTATTGGTAATGACTATATCCTTTTATTAATAAGAATGATAAGAAATAATTTGCTCAAAAATTGGGTTCAAGAGTAATACAGAACAAAAGATAAAAGAATACTAGACTTAGTAAATCCTACTGCTGAACAATAAAAGAAGTTCAAACTTTGGATAAAATACAAGATTTCAGAAATCAAAATGCAACCTTTTTGATAGGAAGCTGAGAACAATTCTTAATAACTCGAAATGGCTTGGCAAAAACTTGAAACTATAATTATTAAGAGTATATACAAGTGCAAGTGCCTCAAGAATAAAAGAGCTTATTTCACTTTCAATAGAGAAAAAGAAGTTAAGACAGGATCAGTAATTTCAAAAAAAGATTTTAAAGTATATAGTATTATAGGTTATGTAAATAATACGATTTATGTATAATGGTCTAGAATCCAAAAACCAAAAGTCTGACATGAAAGATTGAGTATTACAAGATAAGAAACTATAAATTGAGGCTTAGGTATTGATAAGCAAATTATGTATGTTTGACAAAGTATGAAAAGTTTAGAAAAGTTTAGAGTTAGTATAGTCGATTATAAAGTGGATAGTCCATTGTTTGCTAAAAAAGTATAAATAGCTTACCAGTGTAAGCTGAGAAGACAGTGCTAAATTTGTTAGAAAAACAGCACTTATTATGAATAGAGATAAAAGTTAGTGATATACAAAAGAAACAGAATGCAAATAAAAAGATACTTACACTTGATCAAGTCAATTATTATGTCTCTACCTTCCCCAGATGTTCTTTATAGGAGGCATTCTCTTCTTTGTATAAGTTATAAGTATTTGTGAGTCATTTGGATTATATGAGATACTACAGACTCATCAGATTAACCCATAACAATAGAAAAGCCAACAAGACCTATTTCCTTTTAAAGAAACTCTAAGTTAACTGGGACTTAAAAACTATAGAGAATATAAAGAACATAGAAAAGATTATTCAAAACATATGAGATATTTGCGAATCTCTTGAGGAAGAATTTAATATCTTTCTAATTCCAAGAAGAAATTTTAGAGTAATTAAGAAAGATTATTAAAATAGAACATATTCTTAGAATGATATACAAGAAAAAAGAAAGTTTTTATATCAGAAACCAAATCAAAGAAGCTTTAGAAAACAGATGTATTGATCTTAAATTCAATCAGAAGTAAATACTAAGCTCAGCTTTAAACTATATAAAAAATCTAAAATCACATTAGATCAAATACTAACCAAAAACCAAGAAGGAAGAAAATATATTACTACTGATTTTCAAACTATCAAAAGCAAGATCAAAGAGTATTATAAAAAGGTTTTCAAGCAAAGAAATACCTACTTTGAAAATCTTAATTTCTTCTAAAAAAAAGAATATTAATCCAAGAAATAGATTAATCTAATATTATACTTATTATTAATAAAAGAAATCAAAGTAAAAGAGCTTGAAGCTACTTTACAATCTCTTTTAAACAACAAGGCTGTCAACCTCTTATTTATCAATTCTGAAATATTCAAATACTTAGAAGTCAAAAAAAAAAAGAAACTTTATATTTTCTTTTCAATAAAGTTCTAAGTATGGATTAGATATCTAAAAAATAGAAAAGCAATAAAATTTATTTCATTTTTAAACTCAAGCCTTAGAAATGCAATTTGAGTAATACAAGACTTATCATTATTCTAGAAACAGCTCAAAAATGCTTTATCAAAGATCTTATTAATTGAATATCAATTATCTATAAGCAATACAAAATCTTAAAAGGTCTGGACTTGTTACTCTACAAGAAGAAAGTATGGCAATGCCTACACCCTATTAAAAAATATTGATAAAAAAGCTAGTAAAAAGAAAAAAAAACTATAGATTCCTTTTCAAAATATTGTAAAGATATATAATATAATATCTTTTTATATACTTGAAAGAGCCATAGATCGAATTTGAATTTCTTTGACTATTAAAAAGCTTATAATAGATTTTTTAAAGACAGAAGTTATAGTATCATTAGTTTCAATGAACTTTCTAATCCAATAATGGCAGGAGAATGTATAGATCAAGAAAAAATAATCTCTCTATTATTATGAAGAATTTTATTATGATCTACTGCTATGCAAAATTCAAAACAATGGCAACCTGGATTATTTCATGAAAGAAAAATGGTTACACAATTTCAGCAAACCTAAGGAAAAAGTCAAGTTCTTTTTAAGATAGGTCATAATTGTCTAGATAGATAATATGATCTGAATTGCCAAATTTAAGAAAGATCTGGAAAGGATCTTGAAAGAAACAAAAAAGTTTAATATAACAAATAACTCTTAAATTAATGTAAGAAAGTTAATTTTCCTTACTATTAATCTTAATTCTTAAATTTTTGGAATTGTTCAATCTGGAATAGACAGTACTATAGTTCATGAAATTAATAACAAGAACCAGGCCAAATTTTTTGGTATTTAGTTAGGATCAAAACAAAAGAACTAGGACATTATCAACCTGATAAAATTAGAAATCAGAATAGTGATATAGGCAATAATTAAGAAAAAGTTAATAGAAAAATATACTGATATGTTATTAATAGAATTCTAATTCAAGAATAAAATATAAAATACAATATACTATACATATACAAATGAAAAAATATGCAATGATCTTACAACTATATTTAAAAAAGTATTCAAGAACAAGTTCTTAATCTATAAAACAATATCAAATAGTTGTATCCATAACAAAGAAATATATGATCTCAAAAGTATCTGAAAAATATAACTAGAAAGCTAAATACTAGTATTTTTTTATCAACTCAATAATAATAAGGCTTCAGTATCGTCACCATAATTAGACTAAAACAGAGTCAAATTAAATATTGGAAGCCTAATAATATTCTAAACAATTCTATTGCCTCTCAGAAACTAATTAAAAGAAATTTAATATTTGCAATACTGGTCCTATTAAAAAGTATACAAATTATCTTTTAAAGTTAGAGATAGAAGAAAACATTTGATTATCAAAGAGGTATTCTATTAATCAAATCAATACTATAACAAAGTTATTAAAGTAATTAAATCTGCTAGATTTGTTAAATCAGGTTAATATATTAGATCTATTTACTTGACTATCTACTAACTAAATATAAATAAAATATGATAATATAATTAAGAAATTAAATAATATGTATTATGTAAATCTCTACTTTGCTCTAATTATTAGATCTACTATATCTTATAAACCAATAAGGTACACCTTGTATAAATGTATCATATGATCTAAAAATAGTATTAAAGTAATATTATAAGCAAGTACTATAGATAATAATCAAAGAAAAATATAACTATTAATTAAGATTAATAATATATAATTAAATACTATAAATACTAATAATATATATATATATTTTAGATCTATGGGTCAATAGTGCAGTAGTTAGTACTCAATAGGTCATATCACAAGATCACTAGATCAAATCCTTCAAAGAGCAACTCCTAACACTGGTAGATCTTTTCCATTAATATAACTATAAACTAATTGATGCTTTTGAATATTGCTATTGTTCACTGGTCAAATAGGATTTCCAATATAGTCATAAAATAGTCTATATAAAGATTGTAATATAGTTGAATGTCTAAAATCAGGTAGGATTATTCTGACACAACCATGTTACTGGAAAAACTAATAATAAGAAGAGTAGATATTGAACTAGTAGTTTATCACTAAAGAAAGGAATAGTAAGTCAACTAAAGAAAATCTCAGTTCCTTATTTTGATATTGAGGTATCTGTTCAAGAATTCAAGTATATAGCTGTACTGGGTTTTACAGACTTGATTATTGGAAGGCCTTAATGAAAGAAGAAATCTGTGAATTACTCAGAAGAACTAAGAAATCTAAAAAGTCCAGGATAAAAAAATTTTAATAGTCTGATAATCAAACTACCGTTAATATAAATAAAATTGTTCTGAAAAAATTAAGAAGAAATTATATATCTTTTCAAATAAATTTTGGTTATATATAGAAGTAGAATAAATACAGCTCCTAATATAGATAGGTTTACTTCAAAAATGCATAATTATTTGTTAACAAATATATAATAAGAGATTTATATAGATTTCTCAATTGTAACTCTAGGAAAGAGGCTTGATATATCCACAAAATATATATAGCATATATATTAATAAAGATATAGTCAAAAAAAATTCAATTATTTTATATGATATAAAGTAGACACAGATCATCAAATCTTATATTAAAGCTCATAAAACTATTACAAAATATATCACAAAGCACAAAGAAGCTAAAGCTATAGCCCAAAGAATAGCAAGTCACCAGGCCTTCCTAGAAAGTAATAAAAAAGTCATAATTAACAGTATTCTAGATAAATCAATATGGTATATTTATCTTGACAAAATAATTCAACAAAACAAGGATATACAAATTATTATAGGACCCAACAAAATCAAAGAAACAATTAAACAATATTTTTTTAACTAGACACTATTTAGAAATATAGTATTACTAACAAATTATTCATATTGGTAACAAAAATATGAAGCCAAATCCTATATCAAGAGTATTCAGTATTCAGATATTCTATTTGAGATTATAACTGAGGAATTAATAACAACTATTAGCAGCTAATATAACAAATCAATATCAAGCAGGAATTAAATTCTATATAATGCCTACAAACATTTAAAGAAAAACACCATAGAAAAATTAAGAGGAATTTTCAATAATATCTTACAACAAGGTATAACCTCTAGAGAATGAAGCAAAAGAACTATATATTCAATACCTAAATCAAAAAATTGAAAAAATAATCTTGATATAATAAAATCAATCACTTTTCTAAATATTGGAAGGAAAATCTTTATCAAAATTATAACTAATTATTTAGTTAGAGTCTTTAAGGATTACACAATACTTTTAGACCTAAATTGGGTAGAATACCAGGAAATAGTAACAAGATTATATATATATTTTGAATAGCATTGTAGAACATACCAAAGAAATAAACCAAGTAGCTTTGATCTTCAGCCAGGATATGTCTAAATCTTATGATTCAGTAAATATAATAATGTTAAAAAAGGTACTTTAGTGGCTAAAAATCTCAAAGAAAATAATAAAGATTTTCAACAGTATCTTCAAAGATAAACAAAATATAGTTCTAACATGTCATAGCTCTATTAATACATATCTAGTTGGGAATGATATAGATCAAAGTGATATTATTATTATTATTATTATTATTATTTTTAACCCGCAATCAGGTTAGCATAGTGTGTCTTTATTGTATATATACGAAGATATTTATAGGATATTTTGACTTTCACATACTAACTCACCCGTCATCGAAAAACTATTTCTCTAGATGCAACTTAGGGAATGATATTTC
>CAJVPT010003592.1:0-14954 GCA_910592055.1 Acaulospora colombiana
TATTCTACTAGCTGGTGAATCTGTATGGGTTTGTGATGGAGCATGCCATGTGTAATCTCTGCCCTGAGGGTGGTGGTACTAGATAGAAGGATATAAATTTAATAAAAGCTTATTTTAATATATAATATATAAATAATATTAATACAATAAATTTATTTTAATTTTTCTTTCTTTTGGTTATTTTTACTAGAAATTTATATAAAGTCTTGTTTAAATATTTTACTAGTCCATGTATTTGTGTGTAGTATAGTGTAAAATAAAGATATCATATTTGAAATTGTTCCAATAAAACTTCAACTATTTCATTTCTAAAATAAGTTTTATAATTAGAAATTAGAAATCATGTGTTTTAAATATCTATATCTACAAATAATAACTTGATAAATAAAATCTGCAACTCACTATCCTATAGTATGAGATATTGCTTTAGCTTCAGGTTATTTTATAAAGTAATCAGTTATAATTATGATGTATTTGTTATTCTTGCTTGTAATTAGAAAGAATTCTATATTATCAATGCCTATTTTGAAGAAGGATCACTAATTATAATCGGATATAAGAGTCCAATAGTTCTGAACTTGCTTTGTTATTAATATTAGTTATAGGTATTGATATAATACTTCATATTCTTAAATATTTGAAATCAATAATATTGATCACATAGTTTTTCAAAAATCTTATCCACTTCAAAATAAGCTTTCATGGAATAGTTATATAGTAAATATAAAAATAGTTTCACTTTATATTTTTAAATTATACAAAATAATTGATTTCTTGTTTTTATGTAGTAATTCTTTTTATAGAATTAATTGTTTTTTACTTAATAGTATTGTGCTTTAGAGATAAGTTGCTTTTGTTGTTTGTTGTCAAAAGTGTAAGTAATTTTTTTTATTTAATATAGTTTTTGAGATAATGATAATATAGAAATTATATTTTAATAAAATAGATTGTATTGTTATTTAAGATACTGATTATCTGAACTGTATATTATTTATTATTAAATTTCACTTGTGATTGCTGACTTTGAATTAGTTTTGAATAAATTTAAACTTGAAGTTATAAAAGATTGATTCATCAATATTATACATCCTAGATATGGTATCAGCATTATTGTACTTCCTTCCAATTCTGTGTTTGATAATAAAGTTATAAGATTTCAGGTGAAATATTCATCTTGTACATCATTCTTTAAGTTTTGTTGTTTTCAATCATTGAAAAGTAAAATGGTCAGTAATCAAGAAAAAGTATTAGATTTCTAGATATTGATAGAAATATTCAACAGTCCAGATAATTGTAAGACATTTCAATTCAATAATAGATTAATTGCACTTAGCTTTATTGAAACTATAGTTGGCATAGATTATTGTATATTTCTTTTTTCCATTCTTTTGTGCCAGAATAATATCAATTCCAGTTCCAGAGATATTAATATAAAGGTAAAAGACCTTAGAGAAGTCAGAGTATTTTAAGACAAATGATAAGATCAAGAGTTACTTTAAAGTTTCAAAAGCATGTTAGTAATTATTCATCTGTTTAAAGAGAGTATTCTTTTTCAAGAGAGAGTTCAGATAGTAGACAATAAAAGAAAAGTTTTTAATAAATTTTCTATAATAGAAAGCAAGTTTAAGAAATACTCTTAGTTGCTTAATAGTGATAAATCTTAAGAATTTCTTGACTTTTATAATTTTTCACTGTTAATTATGTAATTAAGTAATTTCACTTGTAATAGAAATAAGTGACATTTTTCAAAACTTAATATCAAAAATGCTTTTCTGAAAACATTCAAGATAGAAATATATTGATAGTGAAGTTTAAAGCTAATAGAGAAGATAATGATATTATCAAGATAAACTTTACCAAATCTTTGTAAAAATCTCTAAACTATTATAGATTTTATTCTAATTTTTCAATAAAAACAAGCTATTGTAATATGATTGTGAATTAAAAAAAAATAATAATAAATAAAATCAATTATTTTTATTATATTTTATCATATTTATTAAATTATTTATAAAAATTTTTAAAATTTTTTAAATTTCATTTTCTTTTAATATATTTATATATTTTATTTTAATAATTATTAATTTTATTTTATTTTATTTTTTTTCGGGTGAAAGGTGCTAATAGCACATGTTTATTAAGTAATTAAACCCATTACATAACTATAACAGTCTATCTAAGTTAACCCGTCCCTATCAGCTATAGCCTTACCCAGTTATACCAACTTACACCCAGTAGGTGGGTCCGCATTCCAGGTTGAATCTTTAGGAGATGGAAATCCTACCACTTATTTTAAACCATCTAACCTAATCTAGATCCTGGCATTCTACCTCTTACTAGGACCCATGGTAACCTTCTATACCTTACTATCTCTTAATCATGTCTTTGGTCTCTGCAGCTGTGAATGGATCTAAATGCATCTGTGCATTACCTAGTCAATGCTTCGAGAACTTCGACCAATGGTTGACACATGCTACCAAACCTAGAGGTTATTCACCAATAGGGATGCGATTCCTGAATTCCCTAGTAGACTTATTCATTAGGTTCTCGATTGGCATTAGCTGCTAAAACTATTAATTTTAGAATAATCTAAAATAATCAATTTTATATAATAATTTTTTAATTTAATATGATTGTTTAAAACTTAAGAAAAAATAAAATATTATCTTTTAAATTCAACTTAAAGTATCTAGTTAAGACTTTATTTTAATTCAAACTAGTTTAATAAAATTTTTATATTTTTTAAATAGTATAGTTCTTTAATTAATAATACTACATATAATGGATTTATAATATTAATTAAAAAGATTAATAAAAATAATAAATTATAATAGTATAACTGCAAGTTAAAAATAACTAAAATAATAATAATTTAGATTTTAAAATCTATAATAAAATTAAATAATTGTTTATTAAAAAAACTTTTTTTTTATTAACTCTTTAATCATATATAAAAAAATATTAACAAGAAATTTTTTTATTTCTTGTAAATAAAGTTTTAATATTTTTATTAAAACAATTTAAAACATAATTTAAAGAATTATTTTTATTCTTTTTCTTTTATTTACAAACTACTTTATTCAAAAATTTTACTTTTAATATTTAAGAAAAGTCAAGTAATAACTTTAATATCAATAATAAAAAAGTTTATAGAAAAAAAAATCAATTGTAAAATATTTGAAGAACTTTTTAATTTTTGAAGCAAAAGATTATAGAGATTCTATTGCAATAAAAATATTTATTTTTTGCTTTCTGATTGTTTAAATTTTCTTAAAACTTCTATTTTTATAATTTTCTAGAAAATTTTATTTATTTTAATTTGATCCTAAATTTTGAATAATACAAATTCTTATTAAAGATAATTAACTAATATAAAATATATTAGTTTATAAAATATAAATAAGCTCTTATTGATCATACTTATATGTTTAAATGATATCAATAGTAATTGAAAAAAAAGTTTTAAAAATTGTTCTTCTTCAAAGTCTCAAGTCTTTAAAAAAAATATTTAAAATATCAAAAGACAAGAGATAGGTAATATGAATTACAAAATTATATCTTTATAAAATTTTCAAGTGATAAAAAAACTTTTTTGATTAGAAACTGAGATCTTTGAGTTTTTCTTATCTAATATTATAAATAATAACAAAAAAAATTTCAAATAGAAGTAAGAAGAATATTTCAATTAGGCAAATTCCTTTTGAGAGGAGATTGTTCAGTTAATGAAATTTTTTGAATAAATTTAAATTATATCTCTTCTCTTTTTTTTTTTTTTTCCTCTTTTTCCTTATTAACTTAACAATTTATGATTTTTGGATAATCTATAGTAACAAGCCATTGATGATGAATATAGAAAATAGAGATTTTTACCAATCCACTAGGAAAGTGAAATATTGTTCTTAAACTTGACTTAGAGTATTTCAGTGCAACAATAAGTTAGTTTAGATAATTACATAAATTTCTCAATAAAGATTATTGCGGGTTAAAAAAAAAATTTTTTTAAATTAAATGTGACGGAAACCAAAGGTTTTCACAGTATAAAAAAAAAATTTTTTTTAAATCAGATATGCTTTATACCATACTTTTGGCAAGGCATTGTTCACATTTGTAATTACGAGCTTGCCAAAAATTTCTCGTATACATGGCTTCGATAAGAGCTTCAATTCCTATTGGCCATCCCGGTCACCGTAGAAATAAAAAATCAGGAATATAACAGGTCCAAGAACGTCACACATAATCCAAGAATGGTAGATGAAAACTTCTTCGGCCCGCCCATTTTACAGCAGAGAAATACTATTTATAGAGAATCTTTAACGAAAAATCAATTTCAAAATACTATAGTTATTAAGGACAGAGTCTTTCGATTCGCACATTCGTGGAATAATAACAATATCATAATGTTTTCGAACTTTAGCTCGATAAAAGATAGGTTAAATAAAGGACAACACAAAGACAAAGGATCTAATAATTATGGCACTGACCAGGAAGAACACATTCGCGAGATCTCAGTAATAAACGGTAATTCTGGTGGAAATGTTACTTCTGTGGGCAGCATTTTGCCTGCTGTTCGCCGTTCGTTATCACTCTCTTCAAGGCTACAAGCTGTTACCTCGTCATTACAACAGGAAGAGAGTAATAATAGGATCGAGTCCATTTTCGAGAACGAGGAAGAAAGGGCAGATAGTTATTTAATGTCGCAGGAAAAAGAAAAAGAAAAGGATGACACAGAAGGCCTGCCAAATGATAAAGAAAAGTCGGTTAAAAAAAGATATGATTCTCGATTTGCAGGTACACATATCACTCCCGGTATAGAAACTCAGACTTAAATTGTCTTAATATTAAGCCCGATCATTTTTTAGATCTGGCCAAATCATATAAAAAAATTCTTAATGAAAAAAAAGCGATCGAAAAGGTTTTAAGGGAAAACACTCATTTGGAAGGAATTACCGACGTAGAAGCTTTTGAAGCCCACTTGCGTAACTTAAATATGAAAAACGAGGTACATTAGTTTCTTATGCGTATATATAGGAAAATAATTTGATTAATTTAATTAACTTTACAAATATGATAGATGACTCAGCAAGAGATCAAGCGAATCACACAAATAAATGACGGTACGTGCATTTTCATTTAGTATAACTCCATTTCAGATAAAAAATTGTCTGAAAATTCGCCACTATTTGTTTATGTAGAAACAAAACGACAAATGGAGGAACTGCGTAATACCCAAAACGATCTTATCGAGGAATTAAAAAAGAAAATACAGGATCAAGAGGGGGTTCGTTTAAAAGAATCTATGTTTCCTTATATATATATTTTGGGTCCTTATTTAATAGAGATCTGTTGTCATAGCATATTGAAAATTTTAACAAGAAAGAAAGGTCTGACCACGTCAGCGGAAACGACGTTAAAATAGATGAAAACATAAGAAATATAGAAACCTCATCAGATGAAAATAATTGCGAAAATGTTATAGAGGTTGACGGTGAGATAGATGGTGAATTATCCGAAAAAGTAGAAGACGATAAAATTCCAAAGACTCCATCGGTGCCAAATACCAAGATAGAGGAATTAGAGCAAAAACTGGAGGATATAGGTCGAAAGATTGATAGGACGGAGATAGAAGAATTGAAGTCAAGAAACAAAGAGTTGGTCGTTAAACTAGAGAAATTAGAGGTTGAAAAAGATTCGATATTAGAAGAGAAAGAAAAATTATCGGAGAAGGTGCAGTCGCAGGAACGTGCAAACAAGGAAGCTTTGCAGAAATTAACTCAAGAATATGAAGAAAAAATTAGTATTCTTACTAAAACTTCAATTGATGAAAAGACAAAATTGGAAAAATCCATTGAACATTTAAGTAAGGAACGAGACGAAACTGTGCAAAGGATCAGAAAAGAGCTTGAACAAACACTAAAAGAAACTCAAGAATTAACGAATCAGAATCATATTGAACTGGACAATAAAATCAAGGAATTCGAGAAAGAAAGAAATGCCCTAGCTAAGCAATTTGATGAAAAACTGGAGGAAGCTAAAAAAGAGATTGTCAAAGAAAAGGTGATATCAGTTCATGAGACTATAGTAGATGGTGAAGGAATTCCTCCGCGGCAAGGAAAGATTTCAGAAAATATTTGTCGGGATGCGGAACGACATAAATGGGAATTGAAGGTGCAAAATCTGGAGAGGGAGATTGAACAATTAAGGCAAAATAGTAAATTATCCTCACCACCCGAAGCAACGATAATGAAAGAACGTGATATGCAATTTAGTGTTAATGAGGTGGATGAAACATTAAAAGCGCAGACTCACGGACAGGATCAAAAAGAAATTATGACTTCAGAGGAGAACCAACCTGACAAAGCACCAATAAGTCAGGAAGTAGATCAAAGTTCGAAAGAAAACATTGAACTAACAAATAAAATAAGAGAATTGACCGAGGAATTGCGAAATATTAAAAAACAAGTCGATGAAAAGCAGACTTTAATACAGAATATGGAAAAAGAAATCGATTCCCTTAAAGAAAACATCAACAAAAAAAACGAACGATTAAGCGAGGTGTGTTCTAAACTCGAATCAATTAATGAACATCGGGAAAGTGGTTCTTTAATAGAGTCCAACGCGAATTCGATATCACGAATAAACGAATTAGAAGAACGTGTAAGACAACTTCTTGGGGAAGTAGAGACTTTTGCCAAAGAAAAGCGGGATGCTATTCAAGATCTCGAGATGGTGCAGAAAAAATCGAACGATGCTCGCGCACAGCTGGACGACGAGAGGGAAATAAATCGACAACTGAACGAAAAATTGCAAAGAAAAGAAAAAGACTACGCAGTGCTTGAATCGGACTTGGCGCGACTTCACGTGGCTAAAACAGATGCTTTAGAGAAGCTGTCAGATGTTGAATCAAGATTGAAATCATCAATTCAACGAGAAAAAGATCTACAACAATTGTTAAATGAATTTAAGTCAAATGTCCAGAAACGAGACTCTGAAATTGAAATGATGAAAAAGCATTCTAACGAGGAAAAAGAAAGAAATAAGAAAATACAGCAAAAAGTATTAATCCTTGAAAAAGAGAAAATAGAGTTAGATGATGAAGTGGTGCGCCTCCAAAATTCTCTTAAGGATTCAGAACAAAATGCATCTGCAAATTTGAAGCAAGAGACTTCGCGTTTCAATAAAGAATTAACTGCCAAATCGACTGAAATTTCTCATCTCGAAACGCTTAATGAGAAACTGAATGCTGAGAAAGACAAATTATTCGACCAATTACAAGTCAAGCAAGCGGAATTTGATTCATCGCAGTCTTTACTTGAAAATTTGCAACACGGTTCGAAGGAGCTTGAACATCAATTGAAGGAACTTGAGGAACGTTCGCAGGCTTTGGAGGAAGAATTAAAGGCATTAAAGAAAGTCTATAAAGAGAAGAGTCGTGAAAATGAGGAATTAAAGGCTAGAATGGATGATCTGAATCGAGAAAATGCAGAGAAATTGGAAACCTGGAAAAGAAATAATGAAAATTATAGACGCGAAAAAGAAAAAACCGAACTAGAATTGAGAGAGATGAAACGCACACTTGATACCCAGACTCAAGATATGAATAAGCAATTGAATGCAAAAGAACAAGAAAAAAATAGATTGGCTGAAATTTCTTCGGAGAAGGAAAATAAAATAAAGTCGTTGCAAAATGAGAACCTGTCCCTGAAAAGGCAACAGCAAGAAATAGATGAAAAGATGAACATTCTCAATGCGGAAATAGCTAACGCAGATGAGAAATCTGTGAGTATTTAATGCTTATCAAATTATTCGTAAGATTATTTATTATTGTAAAAAATAACGCACGCCCTTTAGGCCAGGTACCGTGAGTTGGAATTGACATTTCAACGAAACCAGGAGGAACAAGAAAAATTGTTGGAAGAAGCGCGAATGCGTGAAAGTCACTTGCGTACGGTAAATAAAGTAAATATCACGTCAAATTACATCATCGCATGTATTACATGCACTTTATACTCTGAATGCCAAAACTTGGTTGAGATATCCGTGACCTGAGCCTCAGATTTATTATTAACATACTATTCTCGTTAGACACTGAAAGAAGAAGTTCGTAAGCTTCAGAAATCTTCAGAACGTGGAACCCCAACTTCACCACAACCGCCACCTTCATCCCCTATGGCATCACGGGGACCTAATTCTCCCATGACACCAACGCTTCGTTCTGGACTTGATGACGATCTCAAAGTGGATTATCTACGAGACATAGTGCTAAAATTTTTAGAACATAAAGTTCAAAGGGTAAGTTTTCCGAGGGTTCCTTTGTCTTGATATTTTATTACTCGTTTGATTACATATTTGTGCGTATTTATTATCACAGAAAGCCCTCTTGCCGGTTTTAACAACTCTACTCAAAGTGTCACCGGAGGAGAAAAAAAAATTAGAGGCGAAGTATGGTAGATAATAATATGGAACCCTACTTTATTATAATGACGTAGAGTATAAGGCGTTCCCGTTTGCCGAAAGCCCGTTTCCTATATAAGATATTTTTAACTACACTCCCTGCTTGTAAATATTTATTAATTTCTTGCATGCATCTTTCCTTTATCTAGTTACAAATTATAATGTACGGACAATGCACGTGTCGCGACCTATGTGTCCTTCATTCTGCTTATAATAGTGAAGTTTCAATAATTTTAATATTATAATTTTAATGATGTAATTTATCTTATTGCGATTATAATAATATTTTTTATTTATAGTAGAGTAGAATTTTTATAAATCGCGATTGGTGCTTGTTTGATTCAAAATCAATTTTATTTAATAAAAAAAGTTAATTATTAATTAATTTTTTTTTTTATCTATAACCTGTAAATAGTGAATTTATTAATCAATTGAATATTAATTATTGATATAATAGATTTTAGAACTTTTCTAATTCATATATTATGATTATTATTAATTCTATTAAGTTATTGAATGATAGAAAATTATATAAAGAAGTGGATTAAAAAAAAAAAGGAGAATATTAAATAAAAAAAATAATATTCAATTTTTTAAAATTTTATATTTCTAAAATTTGCTTAATAAAAATTTGTTTTATTAAAAAAATTTTTTTTCAATTATTTATTATATTTATATGATTTAATTTTTTATTTATTTTATTATGTTTATAAATTCTTTTAAACTTGCAATCAAATTACTATAATATGTTTTTATTTTATATATATTGATTTAAGTTAATATTTAATTAATAAAATTATTATTTACAAATTATTATTATAAATTATTAAATTATATTTATAACTAAAAATTTTTTGATCTTAATTCTTTGATATACAGTAACTACTATTACTTTTTTATAATTTTACTTATCTTAATTATGTATTTTATATTTGAATTTTTTTATTTTCTCTTTTTATAATATCATATTTTTTTTTAATTTATTATTTCAAAAAATTTTTTTAAAAATTTTTTTATATTTTTTAATAAAATTTACTAATTATTTTTTATATAAATATTGATGGATTTTATACTATTTTTTAAAATAATTCTTCAAAAATATAATCTTATTCTAATTTATATACCTATATATAATATTATAAAGACTTTTGTTAAATTATTGAATTTTTTTATCTGATTTCTTGTTTACTTATAAATTACTGATTAATCTTTTTTCTTTTATTTTTTTTATTGATATATTAAATAATCATATATTATATTTTCTTTATATATTTTCACTTATTCTATTTGCAATTGAATACTTGAAATAATATTTTAGTATTTTTTAAAAAATTTATATATTGAATAAACAATTATTGAATAAATATTGGATTTTTTATTCTTGAATATTTATGATACTATAAATTTATTATAAAATATATTAAATTTATTAAAAAATTCTTTTTTATTAACTTTAAATAATATATAATAATATTATATAAGTTAAACAATTTTAAAGAATTTTTTTTTTTTTTTTTAATAAATAGGATAGACTATTTTATTGAAGTTTAATAGACAAGTACATTCATTTGGAGAGGTTATACTATACCCCAGATAAAGTCTAAATCTATCTATTATTTGACAATAAAATACATTGATAAGGATCTCTGCTATCTACCAGATACAATTTCAAGAGGCCAGCGTATTTGAAGTACCACTGGTGTTTCATCTTCTAGAAAAGGTAAAAAAAAAAACAAAGGATGGGAGAATGTGTCTAAGTCTATGGTCATACTGTATATACAAAGTGGATTCCAATAAATTAATTAACTATAAAAAAAAACCTCCTAAAAATAGTTAATAGTAAGGAAAATATATTTGAAGATCTGAATTAGCAGTGTGAAGAGAAGATGTGTGAATGATGTCATGTGTTCCTTAGTTTTCAAATACAACCACTGCTATTCATGAGTTCAAAAAGAAACTTGAGCTGATAGATAAGTTACTGTGCAACTCATACAGGGGGAAGAAACTTTCACTTGAGTCCATACTATCCAATATTTCTATTGAATATGCTTGTAGTTAATGCATTCGAAGTGGTGATATCCCATGTTATCTTGCAATAACTCCTAGCAATATCCATGTGCTGGCTTGTTGATTATTTCAGATGGTATTATTAACTCCCAAATCAAGTACCAGTGCCACTCAATTTAACTTTACCTAAAGTTGCCTCAGTACTGCGAGAAACTCTTCCATATCCCTTTGATGAAATTACTCTTCAACCAGATTCCAACTATATATGAGAGCAAACTACTTTTGTTAAACAGAAAGGGGAAATTCTTTAGAACGGTCATCTGCACAGTCAATTTGGTGGGGGATTAGTGGAAGGGAACTCCTCTTGATATGGTTGGGTGATTTTCATCTTCCAAGGTGGGAGTGATTTTATTTCTATGGAAGAAAGAGTTAGTGATAGTGGTGTATATATAGCTGTGTAAGTTGATCCAATGCAGTACGTTCTACCTTGTCGTAAGTCCTTTTTATCCTGATGCAGTAAAGTCGAGAGACATTCACTAGGTCTCTATGTTCTAAGAGTTGAGCTAATTGGTCTTACAGCTGTGTGTTTCTTCCTTTTGCCTAATGAGAGTCAAAGACAGGATAGGGAACAGTATCCTGTATCCGCCCGTACCAGACCATGTGACTTGCTATGGTTTTTATTTACTTCAAAATAATGTTGTATATATGATAACTTATACATGGTAAATGTATTACATACTATATATACTAACTAGCCCGTTAAGGAAAACCACACGATGCTCTCTTAATTATTCCTAAAACAATAATCTAGTTATCAGACCGTTATGTTTGCTCTAGCCTGTCCCCAGATTTGAGACTTCGACATGGTTCGCGAATTTCTCCTCCCACCAAGGTCTCCTAATGATAAGCCTTATCACATTTTGACTATGCTTTTATGCATTCTACCGGTATAATGTTTATCTTTCTGCGAATTTCAATCTTCTTAACTTGTGGCAACTTTTTGCAGTCGATAAGATCGTCAAGGTACCTGGCGCCAATCCAGTCTTCATTCCAGTTGACCATGATATCAGCCCCGTTCTCCTCCACCTTATCAAGGTAATGATAAAATACTGATCGTCTCACAATATCTGTAGACCAGCCTGATCTGATAAAGATCAGCTACAAGTGACATCATGTAGTAGCAGATTCTTCCATTTCAGCTATTGATAATATAATCAGGTCTATGCTCAATGACATTTATTGTCATCCAATGGAGTACTAAATTCATTGTGATGCTATGGTTTTTATTTACTTCGAAATAATGTTGTACATATAATGACTTATATATGGTAAATGTATTATATACTATATATACTAACTAGCCCATTAAAAGAAACCACACGATGCTCTCTTAATTATTCCTAGAACAATTTTACAAAGTAATCTAGTTATTAGACTATTGTGTTTGCTCTAGCCTGTCCTCAGATTTGAAACTTCGGCATGGTCCGTGGATTCCTCCTCCCACCAAGGTCTTCTGATGATAAGCTTTATCACATTTTGGTCATACTTTTATGCATCCCACCAGTACAATATTTACTTTCTGCGAAACTTCAATCTTATTAACTTGCGGCAACTTCTAGCGGTTGGTAAGATTGTCAAGGTACCTGGTGCCAATCCAGTCTTCATTCTAGTTGACCACGAGATCAGTCCTATCCTCTTCTACCTTATCAGAGTAAGGATAAGATACTGATCATCTCACAACACCTATAGACTAGCTTGATCCAATAAAAATCAGCTACAAGTGATATCATGTAGTAGCAGATTCTTCTATTTTATCTATCAGTAAGATAACCAGGTTTATTCCCAAGGACATTTATTGTCATCCAATGGAGTACTAAATTCATTGTGATGCTGTAGTTTTTATTTACTTCGAAATAATGTTGTACATATGATAACTTATATATGGTAAATGTATTATATACTATATATACTAACTAGCCTGTTAAGGGAAACCACGCGATACTCTCTTAATTATTCCTAAAACAATTTTACAGAGTAATCTAGTTATCAGACCATTGCATTTGCTCTAGCCTGTCCCCAGATTTGGGACTTCGGTATGGTCCGCGGATTCCTCCTCCTACCAAGATCTCCCGATGATAAGCCTTATCACATTTCGGTCATGCTTTTATGCATCTTACCAGTACAATGTTTACTTTTTATGGAACTTCAACCTTCTTAACTTGTGACAACTTCTTGTAGTCGGTAAGATCGTCAAGGTACTTGGCACCAATCCAGTCTTTATTCCAGTTGATCGTGAGATTAGTCCCATCTTCCTTCACCTTATCAGGATAATAATAAGATATTGATCATCTCATAATACCTGTAGACCGGCCTGATCTGATAAAGATCAGCTACAAGTAACACTGTGTAGTGATGGATTCTTTCATTTTGGCTATCGATAAGATAACCATGTCTATACCCACTGACATTTATTGTCATCCAATGGAGTACTAAATTCATTGTGATGTAGTATTTTTCACTTGACCCTTATGTGATATTGAACTATGGACCTTGTGATTGCAATTTGGGAGCACTACCACTGTGCTATAGATCCACAGGTCTATTTTAAAGAATTATTTAAATAAAAATTTTAATCATTATATATTCTTTTTATACAGTTATTATAAATATTCCTTCTAATTTTAATAACTAACAATATATTATTAAATTTTTATACTTAACTTGTTTTAAAAAATAATTTATATAATCATTAAACTTATTTGTACCATATACTTTAATTTTATTAAACTTAATAATAAAAAAATTTTTTTAAATCAAGTTTTTAATTTTTTTTTTATAATAACTATTAATATTTTTAATTTATTTTCTTATTAATAATAAGATTTGTATATAAATAATTTTTTATATTTTAATTACAATACTACAATTTGTAATAATTAAATTATTAATATTAACAAGTTATATATAGTATTATAATAATAATTAGTATCTTTACTTTTGATTATTAATAGTCATAATAAAGTTACTGAATATTATTTAATGATTATATTATTCTCAATTAATATTTAAGTCAAATTTACTATTTTTAATTGATTTTTTGAAAGAATTATCTATATAAAAAATGAATTGCTTGTTTATTTTTTTTATTTAATTTTTTTTAAAATTTTAATAAGCTTATTTTATATTCTTTTAATTAAATAGTTTGTTTTATTAGAATTATATTTCAATTTTTTATTTATATTTCTAATTTAATAGCTTAATAATAGATGAAATTATTTTAAAATATATAGATATTTATTAGTCAAATTTTTTTTTTAATTTTTTTAATAATTTAACTATAAAAATAAGTAAGCTTATATTAACAATAATTCAAATAATTGGAGAGTTTTTTTTTAATCTATCATCAAATCTATATGATATATATTTATTGTATATATGTTAAATATTTATAAAATATTATAATTTTACATACTAACTAAAAAAAAAACTCTTTCCACTGATACTCTTTTTTTCAAAAAATGTTCTTTTTTGATAATTTTCTTGGAAAAAGTGAACCAGTTCAAATATACTAGAAAAAACAACATATTTTTTAAACCAAGCTGTCAAGTACTTTCAACACATATACAATAAGTTATTAGTATTTACAATTTTGATCTAAATCTAATTGATCCGTGAATTGGATATGAATCGGATTGAATCAAATTTCAAAATTTTTAATCTAATCAGATTTAGATCAAATCGAATTTTAAATTTACAAAATTTATTATTTTCAAATTAGATTCAATATAATTTAAAGCAAATATATATCAGTCCATATAAATTGTTATATAGTTATTTAATTTTATTTAAATCGAACTATTTAAAAAGTTAAAATCAAACTATCTAGAAAATTAAAATGAATTTATTTTTAAAAAATAATATAAAAGGCAAGTTAAAAAAATTCAATACTTGCTTTTCTTGATAATTTTTTAAATATTTCTTTATAATATTATAGTTTTGCAACTTAATTACTTTCACCATATTCTTTGCTTTTGTTAATTTATTTCTTTTAAAAATAGAATATAAAAACTTATTTAATAGTATACAATTTGTATATAATAAAAGTAGCAACTTAACTAGCATAACAATATCAATATTGAAAATACTAATATAAGCAATTTATCAAAATCAACTTCAGTTATCTCAATAATTTCTAGAAGTAAAATATGGAAACACTTTACAAGGAATATAAGTTTTAAAGAGAACAAAAAGATTACTTGCAAATATTATAGGATAATATATACTTGTAGTGGAAGCAGTATTTCTAATCTAATGAAACATCTTGAAAAAACTCATCTGGCAAAATTAAATATAATAACTGGCAATATTGAAATTATCAATTTTTTAAAATGAAGATAATTTCAAATAATTTTTAAATTTTTTAAAAAAATACCATTAATTTTTTATATTTATATATAGTGGACATATAATTCAACAAAAATAAAAAAAAAAAACTT
>CAJVPT010003593.1:0-14954 GCA_910592055.1 Acaulospora colombiana
TAAGTCACATAAAAACCTAGAATTTATTATAAGTCAACTCTCTATTAAAGATAGATAAAAAATCATTGTCCAAAAAAAAAAAAAAATTAATAATCAATAATCAATAATCAATTGATAATTGATTAATAATTTATAATTATTAATTAATTATTAGTTAATTATTAATTTATTATTGATTAATTATTAATTATTGAATATTAATTACTAATTATTAATTTGATTATTAGTTAATTATTAATTATCAATTGATTATTAATTAATTATCAATTATTTTTAACAATTAATTAATAATTAATTAATAATCAATAATCAATTAATAATAAAAAATATTATTAAAAAAAAGTTATTAAAATAATATATATATTTTAAAAAAAGATCATTGAAAATTTTAAATTATTAATTTTATTTCCTTTAAAAATAATTATTCAATTATAGAATATAATAAATAATTAATATATTTAGAGAATAAGAAATAAATTGAAAAAATACATGAATGAATGAAATTTGAAAAATGATTATAAAATTAAAAGAAAAAATTTGAAAAAAATTTGACAAAGCAAAATAAATTAAGGCTAGTTTCAAAAAAGTCAAGTTGAAATCTTTAAAAAAAAAAAGAAAAATAAGTGAAAAAAAAGAATGAGAAAAAAGAAAAAGAAAAGTAATAAATAGTTTAATTTAAATTTTATAAAATTTGGTAAACTTTTTAAATATTTATCCAATTTCAATACTGGAATTATAATATACAAATTTTTTTGTTAAAAGATTTATCAATTAAATTTAATCAAAAGTTTTTTATGCATAACTGGTTTAATTACTTGAATAAACAACTACGAAATCCAACGGGTCTCCTATCAAACGTGTAACTCCCTATCATCTTTTCACTAGGAACATTAATTGGTCCCGCAGTAGCTGGTCGAATTTTGAATGCGGTTTGAATGCAGTTCGGTTCCTAAACGGTCTTATCTACTGTAAATTGCTCAGGGACCAACGTAAAGACATGTAGGTCTCTGTAAAAGCATTATTAGAAAGGCCACTCTATTAGTCAGAGAATACGGGTTTTCATAAATCCTGCTCAAGAGTTGGCAAATTAACATCTATGCTTTTCTTAAGTTCTTACTATGCCTTTCAGCAGGTTATCGCGAGTAACCTCCTCTCACGATTTAGCATAAATAGGTAATGTCATTTAGCAAAAATCATCCATTGGTTAAGTTGGTGAAACTGAAGTCGGCTCGAACCTGTAATCCAACATCAATATATTATACATTTTTGTCATTTTGTCATTTAATAATTTTCTGATAATGGGAAATAGTAAGTCCGAAGAAAAAGTTCTGCTTTGCTCCTACTGGACAGTTAAAAAATAAAAATAAAAAAAATCAGCAATTTCATTTGAGTTTAATTTTAGAACGCAGCATAGGTAATGCAAGTCAAGATTCACTGAGTCACTATCTTTTGGATCTAATGATTTGCAATATTAAGAACACCGTAATATGTTATTCATACTATAACAGGAAAAAGACCTTTCTATCAAAATGAATGTCTGATACGTAAATAGGTAAAACAATGTTTATTCTTTATCTGGAAATTTTCCGCGAAATGCAGATGATACTTGATTGACCTATTGAAACTTATATGTGCCGTGGCACAAAGATTCAATGTACGCATGCCAAAAATTATTTTGTATTTAGGGACGCACATACGTACGTACGTATTTTGTGTCTCCTTACGCTTTTTGGTTTTCGTCTACGAAAAAACTGAAATTGCGGAACTATGCCACCCTTTAACTCTGTAAAGCCTGCTACCAAACCTCATGTGACAATATCTGGTGGTAATAGGGCAAATTTTCTTTCGTCATGGTTCTTTCTCTGGGTGTTTCGCATGTTGAAATTGTCAAGGACCTACAACTTGTGTGACGACAACTTGAATTTGCAAGATTCAGAAAGGGCCAAAACTGTCGGTGACAAATTAGAAGGTTATTGGAGATTGGAATATGACAACAGGAATTCGAGGTATCATTGACTTGCGAATTATGTATACAATTAAAAAGATCAAGAACAATCCAGATGTCATTTAGCAGCATCTCATGTTAAAAGACAACATTAAATGTTTAATTCATGCAAAGAAAACCATCCATTCGTCGAGCTCTTCTCAGTTCATTTGGCGTTTCTTATGCATTCCTTGGAATTTACAAGTTAATCGGAGCAATATTCCTATTTTTGGGCTCCTATTATCTCGTAAATCGGTTGATTAAATATGTCGAATCGGAGAATGACAGTACCCCCGAGTCTTACGCTTCTGGTCATATATTCGCTTTGGGCTTGTTCCTGTGTGCCTTGTTGAGCAGCATATTTATCAATCAGGTTATGTCCGAATCCACCAGGATTGGAGTGCAGGTCAGTCATCCGTATTTTAGGAATCACGGGCTCTTTTGGATTCATTTTGATGATTCCGAGTTTCTCAGTTTCTCAATTTTTTTTTTTTTTTTTTGCATTAGGTCCGGGCTGCCCTAATGGTTTTGATTTATCGAAAATCTTTGCAATTGAGTTCTGTGGGTGGAAACATTGGCAATATTGGTATACCTATCTCTTTTCTTCACGATCTCCATTTCATACTGGTGCTAAAAGAAATTATTATTATTATTATTTTAATTTAGTAAATTTGGTATCTAATGACTGCAACAGGTAATTTGTCGTTCTATCACTTTCGGAGTTTCATGAGTTAATTTCCTTCTTTAGTTTCTAACAATATATTTATCCTCTCGATTATATATTGTATGTCCGGAAATTGGCATTTCTAGAGTGGCAGAGGCTTGTGTTAATCTTCATTTTTTGTGGAGTTCCGCCGTGGAAATAATAGGTTTGTTCCACAAGGGAACCTCACCAAAGTTTTTTATTCTGATTTACAGTTTCGCACAATAGTATCAATACGGTTCTCATTATTTTTGATATTATGTAGCCATGATTGCTTTGGCTTGCGTACAATTAGGATTGGCAGCGTTACCAGGTATTTTCTTATGTATATTTCGTGTGAAAACTCGTTCATTGGGGGATAGGAATTCGTAATCGACCAATTATTGATTATAACATTTTCTAAATTACAGCATTGATCATACTTCTCATTTTATTTCCTATCCAATATAAACTTGGCAGACTCACCTCAAGCATATCGAACTCAACAACCGCCGTAACATCTTCACGTATACATCTAATGTCCGAGATTCTCACAGCAATAAAATTAATCAAAATCTATGCTTGGGAAACATATTTCTGTGATCGCATCAATAGGGTGAGACGCAAGGAATGGGATCGATTGTTGACTAGCATTGTCGTAAAAGTATGGACGTTTTGCGTGGTGTTTGGCGCACCATCCTTGGCAATGTTGTGTTGCCTTTGTGTTAAGCTCTTGGCATATTCATCAAAAGACAATACCTTAGATGCTAGTACTGTATTCACCGTCTTGGCTTTATTCTATACAGTGAGGTGAGTGATGATGACCTAATGAACTGTGTTGACAATGAAACTCACGTGATTTCGCCTGATCCAGATATCCGCTTATTATGTTGCCTGTCGCTGTGAGGTCAACTTTAGGTACCTAATGAATAATTGAATTTGAGATCTCCTCGATCCTTGTTAACTTTTCACATCTTCTTTGACCAGGTGCACTGGGTTCCTTTGATCGATTGGATGAATTCTTAATGAAACAAGAGATGGAGCTCTTCAAACAAGGGGACGAACTTATAGAGGAAGATCCAGCACTAAGGATTTATTTTAATGACGCGGATTTTAAGTACGAAGGATCTTCTGATCAAGCATTAAAATTCTTGAATTTAAAAGTCAAAGAGGGCGAGGTTATTGCCATTGTTGGCGATGTTGGTGCTGGAAAGTCATCGATCTTATCTGCAATTATTGGTCACATTCGGAAGGAAAACGGCGTTCGCAAGATCCGAGGTTCAATTTCATATGTTCCTCATGATGCCTGGTTGTTAAATACCACCCTAAAGGATAATATCCTATTTGGAAATGCTTTTGATGCCAAGAGGTATAAAGAGGTATTGCATGTTTGTGCCCTCAATCGAGACTTGGAGCTGCTCAGTTACGGAGATTTGACCGAGATAGGTGATCGAGGCGTCAATCTAAGCCTTGGACAAAGACAAAGGGTTAGTCTAGCAAGGGCAGTGTATTCCGACGCGGACATTGTATTATTGGACGACCCTCTCAGGTTTGATAAAATTCTCTCCTTTCTTTCAATCTGCAACGATTGGAATCTAACACACAACAATCATTTAATTGTCTCAAGTGTTATGGCTCCTTTAGTGGGAAAACATATTTTTCACGAATGTGTTCTCAAATATTTAAAGGTCTTTAATGAGTATTTTATGTAATTATATATTATTATGCAAATAAAGTATATCTAACTCAACGCATGTACATCCTCAAACAGAACAAAGCTGTCGTATTCGTCACCAATCAATTACAGGCAAGTTTTATTCGCGTGACTTCCGATCGCGTCGTCCCACTCTATCCTCATGCATTTTGAACAATTTCATTGTTAGTTCCTCTCTGAGTGCAGTCATATTATGGTAATGAAGAATGGTGTATGTATCGAGGAAGGAACATACGATGAATTAATAGATAGAGATGTCAACTTCGCGTCTTTGATCAGCGAATGTATGGAGATTGAGGATCCTGATCAAATTTATGAACTTACGAATGAGATTCGTCTTGAGCCGGTCTTGCGCGAAGAGAATGAAATTCCCGAAGAATTGGAAAATGTAATTGTGGAGGGTAGCAAAAGCGTTTCGTCAACTTATCACAACAACCACAATAACGTCGTTTTTGCTAATGGGCAAACAATTAATCGGATAATCGAGCAAAATTTGCATACCATTCAAAACGCAAATATTAATGAACGGACTATAACAAAGATTATTGAGAATAACCAACATTCGGTTCTTGGCGGTGCTGGCAAGGACAGAGCGATGGGGTTAACGGTTAATAGGGAGTACAACGCTACCGCAAGAGCGGTCGAGAGAAATCAACTCACGATTCATAGTTTCAAGGGATTAGAAGATATATCGATGATTGGTTCCAATTTAAGAAGAAGAAAACCTAAAATTCTTCAAGTCTACATCGATTATTTTAGAAAATCTACTGGGATAACGGTTACGCTTTTGATGATTCTTACTTTCTGTTTCGTGGCAGCCGTGAAGATCTTTAGCGGTATTTATAATTGTTTGATGGTATTATTTTTGAAGAGGAAATAGGAATTGGCATTACTATCGGCGGTGTTTATTCATGCTTTTATTTTTTTTTTTCTAAATAAATAAATACATATAGATTGGTGGTTGACTAAGTTGGTAGGAACGAATTCGAATCTTGGTCTTCTTCTTGGCGTCTATGGCGCCCTAGTGGTAAGCTTTTGGGTGTATGTGCGCGCGTATTTTTTGTTAGTCTTTTACAAGTTAATTTATGGACTACTCAATTATAGGTAACAATCCTTATTGGTGTTTTTGCGCGAGGCGTATTTTTCGCTTGGGTGGTGATGCGCAAAAGTCAATCCATGCATAATAGGACGTTCTTGGTAAGATATTTTGATTCTCTTTAACTTGGTTAAATGACAAATTATACATGAGCAGGGATAAACACAGATTCTTTTTGGGAACAATGACTAGAGAATCATGCGTGCACCAATGTCATATTTTGATGTCACCCCGCTAGGAAAAATATTAAACGTATTCGCAAAACATCAGTCTCTTGTTGAAGACGTTTTAAGCGACAATGCACTGCAGGTTTTGTTTTGTTTTTTTTTTTTTCATCATGATGAAATGCCTCTAGTTCCATAATTAATTTCAAGCCTTTCTGGTACTTATCGTCGATTCTTTCTTTCTTAGTTCTTATCCTACTTTCCACTAGTCATCGGTACAATTATATTTGTTATTGTACTAGTCCCATGGACAGCTTTGTCAGCCACCGTGCTAATTATTATAACTTGGCTTATAATTCATTATTCAAAGGGCCTCGAAGAGAGGTTTAAAGTTTTGGACGGTAGGTTGACTTTTTTAAAATCTTACGCAGCCTTTTTTCTTACGAGTTATCGGATAACATATTTTGGATATATTCACTGACAAAATAAGCCGACAGTAAGCCACCCATTTTCGCACACTTGTCCGCTTCACTTGAGGGACTAGCAAGCATACGTGTTTACAATGCTCAAACGCGGTTTGATTCCATGAATTTGGAAAGAATTGATGCTAATAATAAGGCATTATTCGCCATGATGCAAGGTAAGATCGGCATTTAAATTCGCCTTTCTGAAACGCGCCTATTTCTCTAATCCGCATTCATTTCTTGCTGCACCAGTCAAATTCTGGCAATCGTTATATATTGATATAATGGCATCCATCTTTGTTTATACGACTGCCTTATTTGTTATTGTTTTCTACAATAAGAGCATTTCACCTTCAACCGCGGGTCTGGCGGTGGCAAATGCAATGCAACTATTAATTTTTGGTCAATGGATGGTCCACTCTGGACGCGATGTTGCCACAAATATGGATAGCGTGCAACAATTACTGTATTTCCGAGAGGGTATCCCGTCCGAGGTAGGAGGAGGTCTTTATTATTTAACTCGTTTATGCTGCATACATGAAACACGGAATTTTAATTTTTGCGTGTCATAGGCATCTAACATAGTCGAGTCTAACAGGCCTCCTTCGGACTGGGGAGAACGTGGCGAGGTAATGACATTGGAAGTGGCGAAGACTCTCGCTGAATATTTGATTGATTTTATTTCTTCGAACATACTTGTCACGTCGATCACGTTAATTGATATTTATTTTTATTTTCAATTCACTTTTAGATTGAATTTAAGCATGTTACTCTCAGGTACAACATATATGGCGTGGCAGTTTTAAGAAATATCTCTTTCCATATTCGCCCTCGAGAGAAGGTCGGAATCGTGGGAAAGACGGGATCTGGTAAGTCGCTTTCGTATCGAAAATGCATGAATATAGATAGATACGCATGATCTTGGAATAAGCCCACAGTTTATTCGTTTTATTTACTTTCAAGGAAAATCAACTTTACTTATCAGTCTGCTAAGGATCGTTGAATCAACCGAAGGTCAAATATATATCGATAATTTGGACATCAGCACCATTGGACTTCGTGATCTGAGAAACAAGATTGCAATAATTCCTCAAGGTAACGGGAACCAATTGTCTGAAGATAAAGAATATTCGGGATGGTTTATTTAATACGCGTGTTTACACAATTTTATTTTGTCAAAAAAAAAAAAAAGAACCTGTAATATTTGCTGGAACGATAAGATCGAATCTTGATCCGTTTAACAAATGTACCGATGACGAGATTTGGGCCGCGCTTAAGGAGGTACATCTACAGGATAAGGTCAAATCAATGCATGATAAATTAAATACGCAAGTGTTGGAAAATGGCAAAAATTTTTCACTGGGGCAAAGACAACTGTTCTGTATTGCCAGGGCACTCTTGAAAAAGACAAACATTTTGGTGTTAGATGAGGCGACGAGTGCGGTCGACCCACAGACAGATCTGATCATACGGGAAACCATTAAAAAGAATTTTGAGGATCACACAATTTTGACGATTGCACATCGACTGGTGACTATGTGATCCATATATATATATATTGCATATTTCATTTGATCGATTATTCATCGCAGCATTTGTTAATGAACTTTATAATTCATACACAGAACACGATCATGGAAGCGGATCGAATATTGTGTTTGGATGAAGGACGTGTGATTGAATTTGACGAACCCGGACATTTATTAGATAATCCCGAAGGATTCTTTTATAATCTAGTTGCACGCATGGGTCCTGAAACTGCCGAAAAACTCAGAAATATGGCTGGAATATATGGTTCGAGGACATCGAGCAACGATAGATCCACTGGTGGCATAAGGAACCTGAGTATCTCAACGAATGAACCAATCAGCGAGGATTCACAAGAAACTGTAATAACACCACCACCAACGCCAATTAATCAATATCCTCATCGAACCCATATGCCTCCTTCGTTGGGAGAAGTCTTTCAAAGACTCTCAGAGTCAAATCCTTCGTCAACGCATAACGATAAAAACGATGTTAAATAGTTTTACTAACTCTTTATTGGGAATGTAACCTTCATGTGAAGAAACAAGATCCACCGATTCTGTACATTATTTTATTGCATGTCCTCATCATTAGGCTATACAAAATCGGGAGGAACATCAACAGAACAATTGTTTCACTTTACTGGTAACGAGAAATTTCAACCTCGACATATCCAACTTGTCGATGCGAGTTAAGTTGGTGACATTTGTTATATTATTTCGGGGACGCCTCGAGGTAGAGATCTTAATCTCGTTAAGCGTGGATTTCCTTAATTATTATAAACTTTACGCATGCTATATATTCTTTTTCTTCATATTTTAATATATACTGTAAATTAAACATTATAAAAAATAAATTTAATATCCATAAAAATCTTCCAATGTAAATCGCGGCCAATAGTACTGCCCAGTATATATAATATAACCTTTTTTTTTTTACTTGGTTCCAAAAATAATCGTCCGCACGTGCAAGTAAAAATTCAAAGGCTTACAAAAAAGATTGAAACAGTAATATGTATAATTTTTAAAAATATCGATGTGGAGTGTCAAAGATGGGTAGCATGCCTTCCTAGACACAAAGTCATGCGTACGCGTGTTTTTAATTCGAAATTAACACTTGGGAATTTCCCTCTGGGCATTGATATCGACTTGGGCATCTTATTTCCGTCATTACACGGTCCTTTAAAAGTCGCAAAATAGCACATCCAAATTTTAAGAAAGAATAAGACGATCTGGGTTTGTTAAGAATAATTGGTTATTCCGTGAAATTTCTCAATGAGTCTTCCATAAATCCAGGAAATCAGAATCGAAACTCTAGGCGGGAAAGTCGACAAAACCCAGGCGAATAACATTTGATGGAATGGCCAAACGATGCAAAAAACGTTCGATTCCAATTGCTCTCTAATGACATTGGCCAATCCAGCCGAGTCGTTGAGAACAAAGGGGTGCACTTTGAATTTGCTATTTAAAGTCATGTTCGTGGCAATTGCGCCCGGTGTGATCAGGGAAACACGTATGTTATGTGGTTTTGCAATGTATCTGAGATCACGTGCAAATGAATTTAAGGCCGATTTGGTGGAATTGTACCAACATCCATTCGGGAAGCCAAAGAAACCTTGGATTGATGATGTGACTTGTTAAAGCGCAGTTGGGGGAGAAATGAAACATGGAGTCAGAAGCATTGTTCTATGCGCAAATTTCCGGAATACGTAGTGACCACGTACTTGCGATCTGACCAGAATTCCGCTTTCTCATTCTTTTGTATACAGTCATCACGGTACAAACATTTCCCGAATAATTTACGTCGATAATCTGTTTCCATAGATCCTCCCATTCTGTTGCGTCATCATCGTCATGGGTTCCCCGAGTTATGGCTGATTAACAATCAGGAATTATTAAGGATGAAAAAAAAAAAAAAATGCGATCGGTAAATAACGAAAACCTACCAGCATTCGCAAACAAGAGATCAATTGGATGTTGATCATCAAAATCTTCTAGCGCCTTGGTCAAGTTATCGGTATCTGAAATATCAACGCACAGCACTTTGGATGTGGCTCCTTTGTCTTCGCATTCCTTTGCCACCATATCCAAGCGATCTGGGTTTTTCCCATCACATTTATTTTTTTCCAGCATACTGTAAATAAATAGTTACATAGCATATACCCAAATACCTTTGTTACGTGCCAAGAGACCCAAAGTGACTTCAGGTTTTGCGTACTCCAATGCGATGGCTTTCCCAATCCCGGAACTAATAAATAACAGATAAATAATTACAACAAAATCCGAAATCCGATGACGATGAGCGTGCATTCCAACCCATTAACCTTGCACCCGTGATCAGAACAACTTTTGGTTTTCTGACTTCTTCGTGGCTTCCAACCAACAGATCCCAGGCGAATAGGAGAACGGAGCAGGGGATCACAAGGAAAGACACGATCGCCAGGAGGACACATGATTCAACTAATGGTTGAAGTAGGTGAGGAATTGCAGGAATGGTGGGAAGAGAAATCATTTCAACGGACGGTATTTTCTCCAATGTGCAAATAAATACAGTTAAGAATCATGTACAGTATATCTTGTGAAGATATGATGATTTTGCTCGGGTGATGTATCATTTATCAAAAATCAAATTGGCATTCATTGATTCTGATGGATATTGTTATTTTACTCCATCGTCGAAATCGTAAATTGAGTTTGAAACTTTGTGTGGTGATTGACGTTGCACAATTGAATTAAACCGATTAAAGATGTGGTAAACTTATTTGTTTCAAAATCTATTGTTTTAATTGACAATGCTTGCATTAAAACAATCATTAAATTTTTTCCTTCTGTATCACAAACGATTGTGAGCCTCAATATGCAATGTTTTCCAAGTTTTCTCGCGTTTCTCGTTAAAAAAAAATATATTTTTTATTTCAATATAATAGGAAACTGCTTAGTTTAGAGAGACGATATATGATATATGCCATACATAAAAAATGTTAAATCAACAAAAAAAAAGCTTATATATGCGGTATCTTAAATATTGCGATGCTTCATAATAGTGCTAAGGTAGAATTTTCCATTGAAGCTTATGATATCGACAAAGATAACTTGATAACTTAAAGGAACCACATTTCATTCTCAACGGGTTTCATCACGCGTTTCCATTTTCCGTCTGCGACGACCTTACGTTCATTGGAGCCAACATTACTACTCTCACCACCACCACCACCACCACCACGACCGCGACCGCGACCACGACCACGACCGCGACCACGACCACGTTCGCCCCTTTGAAAAATGGCAACTTTTTTAAATGTGACGAAATATTTTGCCTGATTTGCGATAAGGTGAGCGTAACAGCCCGGAGCGGTTTGCGAAATTGACATGTCGCACCTTCAAAAAAGAAACGATTTAGTTCAAGGTGATTTGGACATTGATCTTTTCACAATTTCGAGATTAGAATATTACCTCGCCGATAAAAAGCACAAATTATAGGTCAACCTTTGAATTTCGTCGGCGGAGAAACCTCCTTCGTTGAGTATAATACGGTAGTACGTGGAGCGAGCAGTTCCGCGAGGAACCGTCGCCTGGCTTAAAAGGACTAATGGTGTGGTGCAAGATTTTTAGTACGTAAAAATCAACATCGGAGGAATTTATCGTAGACCGCACACTTACAGAAACTAAATTCATTTTCCATCACAATGTACGAGTCAATTATGGTGCCAGTAAGGCAATTGCCAGTTTTAGGGTGTGCGTCTTCTTTATTAACGGGGATGGACCTCATGTGGTGCCGTTTTTGACATATCAATAAAGTCAGTTTTGGCTCTTCCAACTTCTGATTTCCATAGAGCTGTTTAAGAAACTCTTTCAACACTTCAATCTCCTCTTCCATTATTTTTATGATCTGCACTTCGGACACACCATCACGATAGAAGATGATATGGTCCGGAAGGTAGCCGTTTCGTTTCTCAAATTCCTCGAGTAGTTCGCCAACCATCTCACTAAGTGTCTCGATGGTCTCATTATTTAGGTATTTATTCATTCTATAACGGGCAATATATCGTGCTGCATCAGGATCCATTGAAGCGCATACCGAAGCAACACTGGGGAAACCCTGCATCTTTTCTTCTCTACCGGGGTGATATACATCAGCGCCCATTATCATTGCCTACGAACGGGATGAGATGAGCTCTTGTAACGGCAATTTGAACCAACCAGTTTAGTGATACCTACCGTCTTCTTAGACTTGAAATTAATCTCGCCTGAAACCAGAGAAGAGTTGGTACCACCCAATTTGGTGTTGAGCTTGGGTACGAGTTTCTGATAGACCGACGGATCCAAATTCGAAGCCAGAAGGCATTGAGTGAGTACGCCAAATTCTAACAAAGATAACACCTTTATCGTCGCATACAATCCTTGCGGACTTTCCGATTTCTTGTTGAGAATGCAGACAACCAATTGTGGTTTCCGATCTTTTTTGACTTTGGCATTTGCAAATCCTGCTTCAAATGCCTTTATTTTTTTGCGTGCATAAAATTTATTATTCTGGCGATCGTGAATTACCAGAGAAGTGTATTAATTAATTCCCTTTCAAGGAGACTTACATTTTTAACATCATTATATCCGAATTCACAATCTTCCTCAAATCTAACTGGAATCTGAGCATAACTAATCTTTGGTTCTTTATTTGTCACCTCCTGAAAAGTAAATAATGTGATAAAATAAATAACTCGAATATGAAATGTACTCATTCCCAACCTCAATCAATAACTTACGATTCCCTTTTCGACGAGAGTATCGATGAATTTGCCCATGGCAGTTCTCACATCCTGACTTTTCAATTTTCTAGGATCCTCAAATACCACCACAGACCAATTGTGAAGAGACGCACCCTGAAGACAATTGTGGCGAACGTATTTAGAGCAATCGACACAGTGCATACACTTCTTGACGGAACAATGCACGATAATATACCTTTTTGAACTTTTCGACTTCCCAGACTCCCAACTTTGGTATGACCTTTACTTCCTTTCCGTTTAGCCCACCCGCCACCATATTTGGTCCCTCGATAATTCGGGCTAAGAATGTGGATTTCAACACGAAGTATGAATAGATGCTTCGCTAACCCAATTGAGGAGTTCAGTAGAAAAATGAGAAAACTTACCAATCATTTCAGTGAGCTTTTGGTCAGGTTCCAAATCAATAGATTTAAGGTATTCGTTGGATCCGTGGTCGTATATTTCTCGAAGTGCCCGGTCAATTTTTTCAAATCGCGTCTTTGGATCAATCGCAGTTTTTCTTATCATGTCGCCATTTTGAGCTAGCGTTAAATTTTCTGCAGGAAATTTCTGACCTGGCGGATGGGAAATGTGTCTAGAGTAAGTTTTAAGTTGCCAATCCGAAAACCAAGTTTAGATCTAAGGTTGCTTACCGGGAACGAGATTACAAACTTCAAGCGGAAAGTAGGATGATTTTTTCTGACCATCCTTACCCTTTTTCACGACGACAACGCAGGGAAGTTTAGGGTGCGACAAAGTTAAGCCACATTGGCTGAAGTAGTCACTGACGCTGATAAGTTGGCCCTCTTCATTTTTAAATTTGTAGTCGTTGGCAGATTCCATGGAGATCGAGTCAATTGTGTACTTCCTTTTGTTGTACATGGTGGCGAACTTGATACCCTTCAGACGGTAACTTAAATTTTTTATATCCCTGAGTGAGAGTCCCTTATCCAGGTCATTGCTCATTCTTTCCGGTACTCTATTGGATTCTTTTAGAAACTTTGGAAGTAAAGAGAACAAATCTCCGTGAGGATAGAAGGTTGTATGACAAGTATCGACATTTAAAAACAGTTTATCTAATGGTGTCATATTGAAAATTCAAAGTGATTAATATGAAGCGAGTGCAAAAAGAAAAGTGAGGGAGGGCACGAGTGGTGGTCAAAGCATACCCCATCCTGGGCGCACGGATTGGAAAAATCCGTGCAAAAGTTCAATCCCGTAAATCAAGAATTCTCTTTTCTTTAGATCCTTCTCGACTTGGAAAATAGCGTTCGATTTACTGCTGAGACTTATATTTTTAGGTTGAAGGCGCAATTTTGTGTTAATATATGCATTGAGCACTGTCAACGTATTCTGGATCTTATCGTCCCAAGGTTGGTTCGAGCCTAGGTCGATGTTTCTGAGGTCAATTTCTCCGGTATACTTGATTGCAACGAAGAACGGATCCCCCTCCATTTTAACCTAACAGACTATCGTTATTATGTGTGCGCGCGATATTTCGAAAACAAGTAAATCTTGCGAATTCTTACTTCCACTTTCCTCTGACTATTCCCCCTCAGGATGTCAATCTGAGAGTACAGGCGATTTCCGTAGTAGGCAGGAAAGGTATCACCCAATTTCCTGGTCTTTAAAATTTCGGCAATGACCAAATCATGATATTTTTTTGGAGCGGGTTGCCTTCTTTTGTTATAGATTTCCACGGTGTAAAAATAGACGGTTGGGTATTTAAACTGAATGGAATAAATGTCATTTATAAATCATTATTTGATAAACGAATTTTTTACGTATACATCCGTTTGTTATCTTGTACCTTTTTGACTTCCACAAAATTGACCCTAACTCGGCATTTTCTGCCGGCGGTGGCTGGTTCCTTGGGCCTTGACATGATGGAATTTGGTAGCGAAAGGATTATTTAATAATTCTTCCAAAGTGCGAAAAAACCCCCCTTTTTTTTAATTGTCTATCTTCTTTTATATATATTTATTTATTTATTTATATTTTTTAATTAATAAACGGTTTGGTAAATGCGAAATGTCTTAAGTTCGACGAAAAAGAAATTTTAAAATGTATGCTGTGTGGTATTAGCTGAAAGATGGTATAGCCTGGTATTTATTGAATTTTAATGCTTTGTTTCTCGATTCAGAAAAAATTGATGTTTTGGAATTACGTATTTGTGTAAGACAAACTTAGCACGCAGTAATTGTTTGACTGTTTCGCTCATCATTTTCCATAAAAAAGGGTTATCACTGATGTTACAATTTTTTTAACTTGATTTTATTACAATGCATGCCTGGCCGTAGGAGTTTTACGTCACGATCCGTTAAAATATACCGACACTTGTTGATTTCTTACCGTCATTATTGTTGCGGAATATTCACAGTATGCTATCCAAGTACTGTGCATAATGTAACACTAGTCGGCTCAGAGTCACGGATCATGCGAAAAAACTTTTTTATGTACTCTATAAGTATTCGAAGTTGAATCGAATCATCTGCGCATTTTACAATTATTTTTTATATTAATGGTAATCTATATGAGGTTTTTCCGGATTAACAAGAAAT
>CAJVPT010003594.1:0-14951 GCA_910592055.1 Acaulospora colombiana
AAATATTTATTTCTTTTATCAAATCTTGAAATTACCAATAAAGTATTGTTCAACCATGACCAATCAAAATTTTAATTTATCAACATTTTGATGATTATATTTTCAAAGCAAAGTATTTCATTTTTAAAGCAAACTAATAATATTTATAACCATGAAGTCATTTTCAAATAGTGACGAAGATTTGTATATAGTCATAAAGTAACATAATTCCTTGAGATTTGTGTTATATAAGTCTCTAAGGTTCTTCACAATTTCCTTAATGTCAATGTCAAATAAAAGACAAGAAACATGTAACATGTTTTAAAACATTATTTCAAGTAAAACTTTTGGTGAAAAAGGAAAACGTAATAGAAGTTCTTCACGGGTCTCCGAAAAGGTATCAAGTACCTTGAAGTCTTGTGGTCATGTTGAAGCCTCGAGAAAAATGCATCCGCTCGATGTAGATAAAGACGTCCCCCACAAGCATCTACGAATTTCTAGAAGTACCCACAAAACTGCGTTGCTTTCGGCTTGGATATATGAAGGAACTTCAGGTATATTAAAAGAATATAGCATATATATAAATAAATACTAACTATTAGTTTAGATCATGATAGGTTTCTTGAGAGAATTTTGGAGTCCAATGAAGCCCTTCATAAGAAAATGGATCAGTTGCTAGAATGGCAAAAAAGTGTAAAGGATAAGATTACTCGCCTCAAAAATGAAATTTACGCGAGTACATATTTAATTACTGAACAAGAATTTATTGACGTAAGTTATAAGTTAAAGAACTTGGAAAACTTCAATAATATATTTGATATTTTATTAAAAGGCAGTCAAGGAAATTATGAAAGAATTGTTTAAAGAATAAATATACATGAAATCTGAAGATTTTCGCAAGAAAACCAGGCTCAAGAACAATGTAGAACAAAAGGTAAAAAAATACCAGATCTATTGTAGAACAATAGAAGAAGTTCAAACTCTGGATAGAATGCAAGTTTCCAGAAATTGATGTACAGGCCTCTTGGTATGAAACTGAGAATAGTCCTCAAGAACTTGAAAAGACTATAATCCTCAAAGATGCATACAAGTGTCTCAAAAGAAAAAAGTCTACCCTACTTCTAGTAGAAGAAAAGAAGTTAAGATAGGATTAGTAATCCCAAAGAAGAATTTTGAAGCATACAGAGAAGCCAATAAGATCCACCTTCTTCTAAAGAAAATCCAAGTTAATTGGGATATGAAGATTACAGAAGACATAGAAAATATAAAGAAGGCCATTCAGAATTCACAAGGTACTTATAAATTTCTTGACAAAAAACTAGCGCTTCTCCAGTTACAAAAAGAGATCCCAAAGTAATTGAAGAAAATCACTAAAATAGAACGTACTCTCAGAATAATATGCAAGAAAAAAGAAAGTTTTCATATCAAAAACCAAATCAAGAAGGCTCTGGATACAGATGTAATAGTCTTAGATCCAACCAGAAGCTGATACTGGGCTTAGTATTAAACTATAAAAAACTAAGAATTATATTAGATCAGGTGCTAATTACAAGTCAGGAAGGGAAAGAATATATTGCTACTAACCCTCAAACCATTAGAAGCAAGGTGAAAGAATATCATAAAAGAGTGTTCAAAAAGAGAAATATCAACTTCAAGAATTTAGATCCCTCCTGAAAAAAAGAATACCAACCCAAAGAATGAATTGACCCAATATAGTATTTACCTTTAATAGAAAAAATCAAAGTAGAAGAGCTCAAAGCTACTTTACAATCTTTTTCAAATAACAAGGCTGCTAGCTCCTCATATATCAGTTATAAAATGCTCAAACATTTAGGGATTAAAGGAAAAGGAACTTTATGTCTTCTTTTTAATAAAGTTTTAAGCACAGGTTGAATACTTAAAAATAGAAAAGCAATAACATCTATTTTATTCCTAAATCTAAGTCTTGAAAATACGATTTGAGCAATACAAGACCAATTGTCCTCTTGGAAACAGCTCGAAAATATTTTATCAAGATCCTTACCAATCAACTATTAGCTATTTGTAAGTAATACAAAATCTTAAAAGAATCAAACTTTGCTGGGTTACAGGAAGAGAATATAGCAGAACCTATCTACTTGCTGAACAATATTTGTGAAGAGGCTAGAGAAAAGAAAAAAGAACTATGAATTCTATTTAAAGATACTGTAAAGGCATATAACACAATATCCCTGTACATACTTGAAAAGACTATAGATCAGATTTAAACTTCTACATCTATTAAAAAACTCATAATAGATCTCTTCAAAGATAAAAGCTATAGTATCATCCTTCTCAATGGATTATCTAATCCAATAGTGACAGGGGATGGGATAGATCAAGGAAAAATAATCTCTCCATTATTATAGAGAATCTTCTATGATCCACTTTTATGCAAGATCCAAAACAACAGCGACTTGAATTATTTAATAGAAGAAGAATAATCTTACAACTTTAGTAAACCTGAAGAGAAGATAAAGCTCTCCTTAAAGTAGGCAGTAATTACCTACATGGATGACATGACCTGGATTGTCAAATTTAAGGAAGATCTGGAAAAGATCCTGGAAGAAACAAAAAATTCTATATAGCAAATGACTCTCAGATTAATATAGAGAAGTCAATCCTCCTTATTATTAATCAAAACTCACAAGTCTCTAGGACTGTTTAGGCTGAAATAGAGAATATTATAGTTCATGAAATCAATAAGGAGGACCAGACTAGATTTCTTGGTATTTGGCTAGGACCAAGACAAAAAAATCAGAACACTATTAATCTTATAAAATCAGATATTAGAATAGCAGTCCAGGCAATAATCAAGAAAAAGTTGACAGAAAACATGTCCGATATGTTATCAATAAGATCCTAATTCTAAGAATAAAATACAGAACACAACACACACACTTGAGTGAGAAAACATGTAATGATTTTACTGCTATATTTAGGAAAGTATTCAAGAACAAGGCCCTAGTCTGTGGAACAATCCAAAACAGTTGTATTCATAATAAAGGAAAATATGGCCTTAAAAGTATTTGAAAGATACAGTTAGAAAGGTATATACTTGCACTTTTTTGTTAGCTTAACAATAACGAGACCTCTGGAATAGCTGATATAATTAGACTGAAACAAAGTCAAATCAAATGTTGGGAGTCAGATAATATTCTAAGCAATCCTATTAACTCCTACAAGTTGATAAAAGAAAACTTGACAGTTACAACACTGGCTTTGGCAAAAAGCCTATAAGTTACTTTTCAAAGTTGAAGATGGAAAAACATATTTGATTATCAGGGAAGTATTTTATAAATCAAATCTATACTGCAAGAGAATAGAGAATATAAAAAAGCCATTTCATCACTACAAAAACACAAGATTATGTTTCTGAATCATCTTATCAATATTACTACAATAACACTTAAGAAATAGAGAGCAGTTCAAATCCTCTATAGCAGATCCAAGAACTGGTTCCCTCCTGATACAAAAAAGTGAAGAAAAAAACAATAGTAAATCAAGATCTCCTATAAAACTCTCTACATAAGCTTGAATGAACAGTTTACAATATGCAAACTGAGATATTCCCAATAAATTCAGATAGAAGAAAGATTTACTGGGCAGTTCAGGCTAATACTTCAATAGATACATAGGGAAAGATAATATCCATAAACAATAAAACCTATTTAACCTCATATCAGTAAGTATATAATTCTACTAGTAATAATATTCATCTTCAACCAGACAATACAGAGCTACCATTAGAAGTAGTCCAGTCACAGATCCACTTTCTCACACAGTTTAATCAATATAATAATCTAAGAAAAAGAAAACAGAACCTTCTGCTAGGAAACCCTACAGACTGGTAGACAAATGCATTTCAGTAAACAGTGACTCTATCAACTGCCAAACTAGTCAAAGTAGAGAATCAAGTAGAATACTGGAATATCACATTAATAGAAAAAGCTATACAAACATAAGAATACAAAGATGAACTTAGAGTATCTTGGAATATAACAAAAGGAATATAGCTGATCAGCTTACATTCTATACAGACAGCTCTTATAAAAAAGGGATGCCAAATGGTGAATTCAAAATGAATTTAGCTTTTATAATAGAGGAAGACAAAATAATTAAACAGTTTTCAGTAGAAGTATTTATATAGCCATCAGCAATCAGGGTTGAAATTCTAGTTATTTTAACTATACTGTATACAGCTTCCCAAAATACAACAGTTACAATTTATACTGACAGCAACACTGCAGTCAAAGTATGAAATTCATCTGCTTACAAATAGAGACATCTATAAGAAGATGGACAAAAATTACTAATTGACCACTTTGGAATAAGATCAAGGATCTAGTACAGAAGAAAGACCTGAATCTGGAAATCTTAAAGGTCAAAACCTACAGAACCAACAGATTCAACAATCAAGTAGACTTACTTGCCAATAGGCCAGACAGGAGAATTCAATAACTTGGCATCAGCTATTAGAGCTAGAAAGAGTCCTCATAATTGTAGCATGGGAAGAATACACAATAGAAATTGGTATCAAAGATTTTATTAAAATGTTTAATAAGAAAAAAATTGAATTAGACTGGACAACACAAAAATAGATTCAGGATTTTTGAATCCAAAATAATAAAATTATAGACCAACCAACCTTTTGGAACCAGTTCAATCTAACCAATACTTTCGATATCTCTTTTAAAATCAATAAAGACAAAAGCTTTCTAACTAACTTAACTTACAATGAACTTTCAATCCTACAGATACTTAAGAAGAGAAAATCAAATGTGTATATCACAACCACTTGTCCAATATATGAACTTCAAGAAGAGACACTAGGTCATTTTTTTGAATGCCCAGCCATTAGAAAAACTCAAAAGAACTTATAGCAGAAGGCAAACGAAAAGATTAATAAACTCATCGGTAAAGAAATTAAACATAAGAAAGAAGTTCAACCTAAAATAAGTGACTGGATAGACAAATAGTTAGAAGAGATTTAGGAATCTGATAGAGGCCTTTTCAATATTATCTGTAGATATATGGAAGAAAGCAAGACCATCTCCTTGAAGAAGTGTCTCAAAGAGCAGCTCAAGATCCCACCAACAAATACACAGGTTATAATTGGTAAACTCTGTTAAAAGATGAGAACAAATTTTAAAAAAAAAATCTCGAATATTTGTTATGTCAAAGTTATAGAATGGGAAAAGAAGCAAAATATTATAGAAAAGGACAAAAGAAACAAGAGATCCAAGCTCAGATCTGATGAACAGACCGAATAGGATCAAAAAGAATTGCCATTACTTCCAGAGGATTCAAACTTGAAAGACATCAAAGAAATAGAAGAAAAGAAATATATGGTGATTATTAAGAATTAGATTTGTTACAGAATAAAGTGGTTTAGTTTTTAATTGCAGACAGAACTTAGAATGATCTATAGTAATGACCTATAGACAATGATTTTATTAATTAGAGAAATTATCCTAATTAGTAAAAGAGCAAAATATTATTTCCTAGGTTGCATTTAGAGAAATAGTTTTTTGACAATGAGTGAGTCAGTATGTGAAAGTTACAATAATTTGTAAATACTTAGCATATATACAATAAAGACATATCATGCTAATCTGATTGCGAGTTAAAAAAAAAAAAAAAAAAATATTGGAAAATATATATTTAAATGTTGTCTTTTTTCTTTAATTAAAATACATAATAATGAAATGACTTTCTAACATTATTAAGATATTTCAAGTTAGTACTCACTTAAATGAAAAATCGGTTGAATTAACTTGTTTAATACTATAGGTAATATAAAAAAAATTTTTTTTTTTTGAAGATTAAGTAAAGCAAGAAGATTATTCTAATTAGACAAATTTCTTTTAAAAAAAAATTTTTTTTATTTTTAAAATTTTTTGATATGCTTGAATTGTTTCTTTTTTCAATTACTTTTTACTTTTTTTAACTTAACAATTTATTGATTTTTGAATCAATCAAAAGTGACAAATAGTTAACAATAATCTTGATAAATAAAGATTATAATCAATTTATTAAAAAAATATAATATTGTTCTCAATATTTAACTTAGAGTACTATATATAAAGGTAAGTTAGACATGTTATAAAAGTTTATAAACTATTGTAGATTTTGTTTTAATTTCTTAATAAAACAAACTATTATAGTATTATTGTAAATTAAAAAAAAATAAAAAAATAAAAAAAAAATAAATTTTTTATTGTATAATAAATAAATTTTTTGTATAATATATCAAAATTTTTTTGCAATATTATAAATTTTTGTTAAATTTTGTATTTTTTTGTAGTATATAAAAATTTATTTATTAATTTTTTATTGAAATTTTTTATATTATATAGTAGCAATTAAAAATGATTTATTAATTTTATTATTAAATTTAATCAAATTCAACTATAATTCAATTATTGAATAACATAATTTTGACTAGCAAAAAATAAGCTATTGTTATATAATTATATATTAGTAAAAAAAAAAAAAATTAAAGATTTACAAATTGTCAAAGTTAAAATTTATAATAAAAAAATATTAAGTAAGCTTAAACATTTAAAAGTAACAATATACTATATCTATTTTAATAAAAAATTAAAAAAAAATTTTAAACTAGTTTATATTGAACAATATAAAATTTTTATTAAAATTTTATTTAATTTAAATTAATTTATTTTCATTTTAATCATTTTATATTAATTTTAACTTATATTAATTTTTTTTATTATAATTTTAATTAAAATTTTAATTATAATTAATTTTATTTTAATTTTAATTAAAATTTTAATTAATTTGTATTATTTTAATTTTCATTTAGTTTTAATTAATTCGTATTATTTTAATTTTAATTTAGTTTTAATTTAATTTAATTACAGTATATAGATTAATATTAAAATTAATAAAAATTTAATAAATAAATAAATAAATTTATAATATTAGATTATCTATATTGTAAATAAACAAAGAATAACTAAATTCCAAAAATATTTTTTAATAAAGAAGAGTGTAAATTTTTATTAATATAATCGATTTTTGATTTAACTACAATTTAAATAATAAAAAAAAAAAATTCATGTTCAAACTAATTTCAAAGTAATATAATTTAAATACTGTATAATTATATACTGTATATCGTATAATTATAAATAATTAGCAAACATTCAATAATAGCATATTAAATTTTTTAATAGAATAGTAAAACATTATTATTATAGAAATTACTGTAACTTTATATAAGGAATTTTCTATTGAATTTCGCCACTTTTTCTTAACTACTAATCTTTCAGTATGGATCTATTTTCGGCACACTCCCGACTAATCCATCTTTGGTCCCCGTTTTGGCTAAATTTTGGATCCACAATTCTGGGGTCCGATGACTCTTCAATCCACCCTCAAAAACAATTGCCCTGTGTATAGTGTATACGGTGTATGCAGTGTGTTACTTTTAAACTATGCGTAATAACAAGTGATGCACACATCAATAGTTTGGTGGGAGCTTGTCGGATAAGCGCCGATTGATTAAATAAAACTTAACATCTATTTCCATTTATATCCAATTTTATGCAATCGTCAGCCGCGAGTTAGTGTCACGTGAGTCGTAGCGCTTTTATTGATTATAATGATGTCGAAAAATAGCCTAATGATATAAATGATATAACGATATAATTGCTTTCTTGAGACGTGCTAGGCTTAACTTTCCAAGATCGGATTTTTGGGTGATTATTGCTAACAATGGAAAGATGTCATCTTCATTATGGAGCGAACGACATAATCGAAGATCGAGTGGTAATCAAGAATCAAGTATCTCATAATGCTTCCTACTATGAACAAAATGAGGATGTATTCTTGTTATTCGAGGATCGATTTCAAAGAAACAAACAAACATTTGATTACATCGAAATGGCCATTTTATTATTTCATCAATTATGAAACAAGTTCCGACTGGTAAAAAATGTATCTTGTCAAATCTGCGGGGTCAATAATAAAAAAATACCTTTGAATTGCTTATTCATCACTTTTAATAATACATCGTCATAATAAAACGGATGACCTACAATAAAGGAATTTCAGTATGCGCGTACATATTTGTCAATGAAATCATTGCGAATTCCCACAATTTCGCGGCGCAATTTCGGATGATCTTAGCCCAAACAAATTTTCGACAACGGCACCTGAAGTATCATGCGCACCTTATTTGCTATGATGTTGCATTTTTGTTTCGTTAAAAAAAAAAAAGCATCATGCACAGCGTCGATTTGCATGCACGCGGGCGACGTTCAATGTACGCTTATTGTATATCATAACTAATTTCCGTCGCTGGATTTATACTTGTTGATTCTCGGAGTTTAATCAAAGCCCATTAATGATTTTTACTAAACCAGTAATTAATCTATGCCCTCTACATTTTTAACATTCAATGATATTTCCAAACTTGTCCGCATCAAAGCCACTGCTAATGCTGCGGAGGTGGCTTGAGCCAAGCCAAGTGAGTTGGTGCGACTTGCGATATGGGGTGACGGAACTTCGGGGTGTTTATTTGTGGCGGAGCCTTCCGAACTGGCTGTGTGGGAAGATGACGAGATACTGTAATTGAGGGACATGGTTTCTATGAAAAAGGAAGCCGAGAATAATAACGCAAAGGTAGACGCCACGCGATATTTCTTTTAATTAATTCGACTTTTGTGAAAAGGGAAAATCTTTCCAGGAAGGGTAATTTTCCGCCGAAAAAAAAAAAAAAAAAAAAACAAACCAAAAAAAAAAAACGAGTACATTGGCTTTACGTATCGACGTTCGATTTTAATTGGCATGCCTCTATCGGGGAATTTTCACTGTGAAGTGAGTGGGCTGTGGATGTGGCTAATCGATCGTAGATCATCGGGCGGTTAAACTTTTACACTCTCATTGCGATCAATTCTCATTCGACTTTCATAGAGAGCGGACGGATTAGCCTTTGAGTTAACTTCCATGCCATCTAGATCCATTAGGTAATCTGAATGCAAAAACATCAGGACGAATTATGCGCTTGCCGATTGATCATCGATCCGCCAAATATTTTTTTACTCGAAATGAGACAGGATTAAATTACCTTTCCTTTCAGAAGCATCAGGTTTATGTTCGCCCATGTGATGGGCGCAATTTCGTCGCGATCGGAATCACGAGAGATTCATAATGATGAGGCGAGACGACGCACACGATGAAAAAAAATCAATCAACCATGTGAATTGACACGAGGCGCAGATGAAATAGTTCCTCAAAATCATTTTGTTTATTCAGGCATAAATTTGACAATGACTAATAATAATAATAATAATAATAATAATAATAATATATTTTTTCCGACCCGATATTCTACCGGGACCAATACATCTTTTCAATGAGAACGAACACAAAAAACGGATTCCAAGTTAACCCACGCCATAATTTTTTTCGACATAAGTTATCCAGTGAACAATAACCTTTCTTATCTCGTTCCATCCGTGAAGCCCATCATCTTCAACCTTGGTGGAGCTACCTCTGACCGGTGCAATCACCTTGAACCATTCCCTGTGCATATTACCACATCCCAAACACGTCTCCATGTCCACACTATACTTCTCGCTTAGTTCAATGTGAATTAATCGTTCTACTCGATGTGCATATTTGCATTTGGTTACCTTGGCCAATTGAGATGAGCATTCACCATTCGATGAACCTTCGTCATCGTCAAAGATCGTGTCCAACATTGATTCCTGAGATGAAAACGAACTTGATAAATTCACGTCTGGAAAAAGTTCGATCAATTGAGGTGTATAGCCGCAATGTTGGGACCACTGGTATAATCGCCGATGAACATTGGTGGTCCTACCGATTTTATATAATGTGCAATTGGAATCATGATGTGAGGAAGGACCTAATGACATGCCATGCATTGTATGTATTATATGAATCAGATGATCGATGTTTACATAGCACGATGAACGAAAAACATGCACGCGATTTACCCTCAACCAATCTATATGCGTATATAAAACCAGCTCTATCCCTGTCGGATATCGGCTTTTCCATTTCAGATATTAACAAACGCTTGGTTTCTTCAGATAGACCATCGTTTAACCAGTCTGTCCAATTAAAGCAATGATAATTTATTTTTCAAGTTTTCTCGTGTAATGGTATTGAAAAAGCGTACGTGAATATGGATGACAATGACAAAGAGTATTAATACCTTTAAATTTAACCCATGTCATTTTCGATCTACCGGGAACGAAGAGTGCTCTTTCGATCTCCGCTTGTTCCATCATAGTTTGTTTATGCTGCTGGCAATATTTCTCATTGCGTTTAACCTTACGAACGCATTGCTTGTTGGTCTTATAACTTTTCCCCTGACAAAAAATTTGTGTTAGGGGCTTTAACGGGGAAATCGGATTTGCGGTGAGATCGACGTGAATTTTGTTGTCAGAGAGCGTGGGCGTCGTTGTTGCTGACCCGGATCTGGAAACGCTGCGGAATGTTTTCTTCGGAGCCGTAGGAGTTCTGTCGTCATCTACACACTTTTCTGAAGGCGAAAACCGTGACTCGTACAATAATCTTTGATTCCTTATCGGAGTCGGCGATGATGGCGGAGAATCCTCGTTATCATTTTCGGTGAATGGTTCTTCTCGCGACGGTGATACGGGCGAAGAAAAAAGGGGTGTGAAATTGTCGGTCATAGCGGATGCAACCTTGTATCCTCTTATCGATTGAGTCGGCGACGAAGATAGTATGGGAACCAAATCTAAACATTCAGATGGGCTCACGAAGGTGGGAGTTTGAAAGAATTCCTTATTTTTCGTCTCTAGGAAGCTATCATCTGGATAGTTGGGACTTTCCAGAGGCAAACGAAGAGGTGGAGGGGTTTCCGAACGAATCACTGGCGTGGGCGACCGTTGACCCGATTTTGTGTATGACGCTGGTGTCTCGACGGTTTGGGTGACTTCCGTTGTTCCGTTTGATTGAGTGATCTGAACTTCAACATTGTTTTCTAAGCGAATCATAATCACCGTAGTGCTTGGCGAATCTTTCTTGGATTCAAAGTCCGATTTTTTTGGCATTTTATCCTTACTTCGGACCTTTCTAACCTTTTGCTTCGGATCGTTGGAATTCTTTAGCGACACGGTGTTGAAGTTCTTTGCAAGACTTTCTTCATTTCTCGTAACTTCGTCTTTGTTTAATGTTTCGTGGACTCCACCTCCCTTTACTTTCCCACAGTCATACGGCGCCACATTTTTTCTGGGGGTGGTCGGTATTCCAAAAATGCTTTCACCTTTGACTTGTGTCTTATGCTGGAAGCAATAATTATCATCTACTACTGGACGTCTGCAGGGTAAACCGGTGGACAAGGAGATGCCCTGGCAAAGAGGTGAACTTCGACTTTGTGACTTCGATTTGAGGAGGCTAACGGGGGTATCTTTAATAGTGTTTATGGGTTTCTTTGAGAAGGGGATTCTTGAGAAAAACAGCTCTTCTAGGGTAGTTTGTTTTGTTTTTTTGTTGGAGGAAGGTGAGAAATTAGAACCCATAATAACAAAAACGAATGTCTTATTCAGTACTGTCTGCAAAAAGCAAATTTCACAATTAATGTGCTGAATCAAGTTCGATTAATGTAGAGGAAAGGAAAGCGACATCGGTCTTACTATCGTTTCGTACTGGTTTACGTAAATTAATTAGAGAGTGCTATTTTTGATAATCCGCATTAACCCTTGTTTCTTAATGCGCAATCAAAATACAATGTTACGTCAGCCGTGATGTACCATTGTGGACTAATTCGGACCATTGCACGTGTAGATCAATAATCAATAACGTAATACGGAATTGAATTGACAGAACAATGTTGGAGAATTTTCCAAAAAAAAACCCCCCCCCCCCCATGAAGGTGCTATCCACTCAAGATCAAGAAAAAAAAAAAAAAACATTCGAGATTAAGAAAAAAAAATTATGCACCCGAAGGTGCTATCCACTCAAGATTGAACGTGTCATCCTTGTGCAGGGGCCATGCTAATCTTCTCTGTATCGTTCCAATTTTAATAAGTGTTGCTCCGAAGAGACAACGACAGTAAGTGAATTACGTAATATATATACCCTTTTTATTTTTAAATTTTCTAAATTATGGGATCGCAGATCACTTTCGATATTTGCTATTTGTCATGTGACAGAAGCGGTTGATGAAGGAAAAAATCATTTCGCGATTTAATACGTAGTTGTAATTTTGGGTATGGACAGATTTGTGTCCTCAACAGAGATAGAAGAATCTAAACGTAGAAGGGCAGAAGAATGGAAGGCGGCGTACGAAAGAATCGGTCAAAGTATGTGCCATAATTCTTTCGGTTTCACTGTATTCTACACTATATGTATATATTTTCTCATTTGAAAGCGACCTTGGGTAGAACCACCTGCAAAGGAGGAGGAGATATATGATCCCCGTACTCTGTACGAACGTTTGCAAGAACAAAAGACGAAGAAAGAGGAATTATTTCAGGAAATGACGAGATTTAGTAAGTGCTTTCATATGATATGATTAGAGGGGCCATTTTATTTATCATGTAATTCAAATAATATACAAAGTAAATCATGGATTTACTTTTATGTCGTTAAAGTAAGTTGAAATGTAATACAATTTCCAGGCAATTTGATTCATAGACTTGACGAGGATGAAATAGACTTCTTGGCTACATTGGAAAATGAAGAACGTGATAAAGAATTGGAAAAGATGAAGAAAGTTGAAGAAGAACTCGAAGAATTCAGGAGGTCAGTTACTCGTTTAAAGGGATTCTTCATGATTGGTCTTTATTGGGATGATGAAATTTGGAATTCTATCTTTGAAGTAATTCTATTTAAAATTTGATTATCCAGGGCGGCGGCTAAAGCTAACGAGGAAGCGATACCCAAACTTGTAATTCCCCAGCCGCCACCGCCAGCGCCGGTTAAGAGCGCCATAAAAAGAGATGCACAGCGTATGATTTTGGATGGTGCAATTAAGAAAAATATAGCACGTAAAAAGTCTTCAAATGAAGGGGAAGGCGTGAACGCCGATGAACTGTCTAGAAAAAATAAGAGACTGAAGTTAGATCAGTCACCAACACCTACGGCAATAAAAGGGGCAACCACTATTTCCACCACATCTTCGATCATTAATGAAAAATCAACATCAGTGGTATCGAGTAATAATTCTAAGGAGTCATCAAAAATCACAACTTCTAATAATAATAATACACTAGCATCGTTATTACAGTACAGTGATGACAGTAGTGACAACGAGAATAATAATAACACCGACGATCCGTGATCTTAATAAATTTACAGTGCATTAATTTGACGACACTTTGACGGACATTGGCCTCAAATGACAGTACACTAGAAATCATTACTAAATATCTGAGTTTTTTTTCACCAGTTTGCTTAGTAATTAAAAAAAAACTTCTTTTTTTTTTTTCTAATATTTATATTAATAATTTTTAAAAATAAATAACTTAAAATTTATTATTAATTACAGTTATTTTGCCTGACCACGGGTATTAAAAAAAAAAAAAAACAATAATAGAATTATTTTAAAAGTTTTTACTTTATTAATTTTTTTTGTTCGCAATTATACCATCTTGTGTCTTTATTGAGATTTAAAGATGTCATGTCTGTAAACTTTTCTATAACAACAGTTAATTCATTGTTGTACATTATTAGTTAAAGAATTACATTACTTAAAAAACATGAGAAGTTCACTAAACTAGTCTAAATTAAGGTACTCTAAATCAGAATTAGGAAACAATGTTTTATTTCTCTAATAAATTGATATTGGATTTCTATTTATTAGAATCATTATTATTATAAATTATTTCAAAAAATAATGAATTATTAAATAAATAAAGAAAATAATAATAATAATAATTTAAAACCTTTATATATTAAAATTATAAAATTTATTATCATTTAATTTTTTAACACTGATATGATTAATTTAATTTTTTTATTAATCTGATTTTGTTTTATTAAAATAAAGATTTTCTTATATATTATAAAGTTTAACTTAATAAAATATGAATATTAAGATACTGTATTAAAAAAAAAAAACTTTTTATTAATTTTTTTTTTTTTTAAATAATTTTTTGAAAAATAATTAAACTATATAAAAACTCAATTTTTTCATTATAAAATAATTATAATAATAAAAATTAAAATATTTAAATATTTAAGAATAATTATAAAAAAATATTATTTATTTATTTATTTATTTTTAAAAAAACTAACTTATTCTATATCTTTATCAATATTTTATTAAAAAAAAAATTATATTTAGAAACAATCAGAATGAATATTTTTTTATACTATCTAAGGATTTATAGATTATTTAGAAAAATAATAATATAGAAAGCTATCTATTTACATGACCCAATCTAAGTTTAATATAATCAGAATATGAAAAATATATAATTATCTAATATAGATAATCTCTTCTAAAAATATAATAGAAACTTAATTGACTATACTCAATTATGTATTGTTGATTTTTTCAAATAATAAAATTAGATTTTATCTAGAATATATTAATGTATCTATAGATTAATTTGTTATTATCTACTAAAGAAATTCAATAAATCAAAACTTGTTAAAGATATCTAATATCAAATAATATTGGGAGTTTTTTATACTAATCAATAACTAATTAAAAAAAAATCATGAAAACTCTTTCCGCTGATCCTTTGACCACACACAAAAAAGATGTGCGCAAAAAGTTTTTTTACTTTTTTGCTAATAAAGTCTTAACACTATCATTAAAACAACTTGAAGTATGACTCCAAAAGTCACTTCTATACTTTCCCTCTTGTTTACAAACCTTTTCACTCAAAAACTGGACTTCTAGTAACCAAGAAAAGTCAAGTAATACCTTTGATACCAATGGCAAGAAAGTTCCCAAAGGAAGAAAAACTGACTATGAAGTA
>CAJVPT010003595.1:0-14951 GCA_910592055.1 Acaulospora colombiana
TACTATCCTGGTGAATATATAATATCCAGACAATGGTATATAGAAAATTATTCAAAAATAAGATCACACTATATTGATCCATATCTAATAATGTAGTATATTATTCCAGAATTTACAATTTAAAGAGTGTTTGGATGTTGCAAAAAGAAAATCAGATAATAGAATTGTGCAATAGATTAAATAACTTAGGGCCAACTGGAATCACAACAATCATCAAATTAAAGCAATCATAGATTAAGTACTGGGAATCTCTTAATCTGCTCATATATAATTCACTAAACCATCTTTTGGAAAGGGGCAACTTCACATTACAAGTACTGAAATTGACCAAAGATATGAAGATAACTTTTCATAGTTGGAAGTGAAATGATATCTTTAATTGAAGTACTGGAAATAGTCCAATTAAAGATTATCTGATAACACAAAAATATAGTAAAACCATTCCATCACTTAAACACAATAAGTTGGTATACAGTATATAGATTAGCTTATAAATTATAAAACTAGAAAAGTACAGTATTGGACTAGTGAATACTTCAACTCTTATAGAAGATAAGTAAGGGACATATTCTAGAATGATACTTGTCAATAATAAGGGAGATATGAGAAAACAAGATAGGACAACTCACAAGAACTTGAAAAGAAAATTGGTTAAAGTGGAGTCCAGAATATCCAGTACTCAATTTTAACCTTGATAAAAGGTAAAACTTTGGATGATCACCAAGAGCAATAATCAGCAGCAACAACTTGTTTAGAAAAAGTTGATTCTAGGTAACAATAAAAGATGTTTTAAAATAGATTATTTCAAATGTGACAGCTCCAAGAAAAACTTAGGATCAAACCTAATGTGATACCAGGGCTGCCCAAAAGGAATCTGAACTGAAAACTGGTATATAGTAAAATCAAATATAGAACAAACATATATGGTTTCTTATCTTAATACTAGGAAATCTATAAGGAGAGTTCAACTTTTAGAAATCTCTTGTTTCAAGTTAATACTAGAAAGATCAATAAGTAGAACAATTCATATAGACTTAGTAACTATACAATGTGATAGAAGACAACTGGAAGAAGTAGAGATCGAGAACTGTGAGAAGAAGCTTATTAAAGAAAATATTAAAGAAGGTGTATATCAAACCCATCTGATTGAAATACTCAGGTGTAACAAGGAAAAAAATAGCAATAATACAATGACATTTTACTCTAATAGATCTCTTGTTGATTATGGAAATAAAAATATGAAGATGAGTATAGCATGAATACAAATTGAAGAAGCAAGAAGAAAAAGCAAGTTTCAAGCAAGGGTAGCTAATTGGTCTTTATCCACAAGAGCAGAACTAGTAATGATAGTTACTATACTACTAGTAGTATCAGTTAATAGCAAGATCAAAATCCACATTAATAGTCAAGTTTGTATCTTTAAATGGAAAACTATAAAAAAAGTGGATCCCAAAAAAACTCACAAAAGATGACTAAAGAAACAAAATTGATTCTTGTGGGCATGAATGTTGAGCCTGGTAAAGAAAAAAGAATTAGATTTAAATCTTATCAAGATTAAAGCATACTTCAATATTTAATATAATGAGAAAACAGATATTCTAGCCAATGAAATGTTAAAGTTCTCAACAATAGAATGGCAAGATCTGGACTCACCTAAGATTATTATTAAAATCAAATAGCAAGATATAGTGCTAAATACTTAAATAAGGCAGTTTGTTAAAAAAACTAATATCAAAATAATGATGTATCAATAGATAACTCAAAATAGAATAGATAAAAAGTGGGGTTATTAAATCCAAGACCAGCACAGATACATATGAAACCTAGTTTGGAAACAAATGAATAATAAGTACACATAGAATATCCCCTTTAAAGGATTACAAAGAAAAAGATTTCTTATTAAAATAATTAATGATGAGCTATCCACATTAACAAAGCTAGCCACAAGAAGACCAGTCTTATATAAGCAAATAAAATATCTCATATGTAAACAGCAAGAAGAGATAATAGAACATTTATTAGAATGTTTAGCGTATAAAACTCAATGGCAAGAAACCTGGCAGAAGGGTATGGAAGATATATAGTAATGCAAGGTTTCAACAAACTCCTGGCAAATAGGAAAAAGAAGTCAGAAAAAAAAGAAATAAGTCTGGCAATTGATAATAGAATAAAAAGAGGAAAAATGGATAAGAAAATAGCTCAATTGGTGAAAAGGATCTTAAACACTGGTCGGGATATACTTAGTTTCTACATGGGACTGGTTGAAAAAAATTTAATGAATGAAATAATAAGCTTGAAGTGCTATGAAAAGAGAATCGGTAAAGAAACAAGAAAGTGAATAATGAAGATGCAGAAGAAAATACATAATCACTTCAAAAAGAAAATTGAAATATCAAATGTGAAAAGTAATAAAGTGGAAACAGATATTGGAAATCAACAGAGATGACAAGATCAAAAGGCTGACATATCTACAGAAACAAAGAAACAGGGCCAAAGTATCAGGAAATCAGTTATATCAAGTATTATTAAAGGAAGAAAAATTAGAAAATACAATGCTCAAAAGGTCATGTGAGATGAGATAAAGTATGGAATGAAATGGTTGGATTTTAATCTCTGTCAGAACTCAAAAGAGTGATCTGCAGTAATGATCTGTAGACAATGATGTTAGAAGTTGAAAAGATATTTATCTGAGCTCTTAACAGTATGATAAATTATTTTTGAAGTTGTACTTAGAAAGGTAAAACAATCAAAATGAGTGAGTTAAAGAATTAGCTTTAGCATCTTATGTTATATATACAGCTTACAAATATTTAATAAAGCATATGTAATTAGCCTGACTGAGGGCAAAAAAAAAAAAAAAAAAAAAAGAATTTAAAAGTTTTTTAGTTTAGGAAAGCATCAAAGAATTCAATCTAGAAAAAGTAGTAAAAAGGTAAAATCAGTAAAACTGGTTACTAAAGATAAGCTAAAATCAGAAAAATGAAATAAAAAATAAAGATCTTAATAAAAACCATTTTTGATAAATATAAATTAAGAATAGATAAAAATTTTTTGAGTAATGTAAATAAAAAAATATTACAAAAGTTGATATCCAAATTAATAAAATTCATGGCTTCACATTTTAATTTTTTATAAAAACAAATAAATAAATAGTTAGGTACTTTACATCACTATTAAAGAAAAAGATATTGAAAAGCAAAAACTAGAAAATTGAAAGTAAAAAATCATTATTTATATATATATATATCTGATTAAATGAAGTAAGAATAATAATATTTTATATTTATACTATCTTTAAGTATTAATTTTTAATGAATAATTAAGAAAAGAACATGAAGAATTAAAAGCACACAGTCACTTATTGAATAAAGATTTAAGAATGTTTTTAAATATCTGAATAAATTAATAGATATAATTAAAAAAACAAATGTTTATTTACTTGAAGAAAGTGAAACTGATTTGAAAACTTCATTAAAAGAAGAATAAATATATATAATTATAGTTAATATTCTGAAGAAGTATTTTTTGACAAATATTTTATGTCAAATAATTACAATATTAATTATAATTACTTGTAATTAAAGAATTTGTCGAAATATTTGGATGAATATTTGAAATCAATTCAAGTATTCCAGTCAATTCATAAATGATATTATATTTCTATAATATAATATTACTAGAAGGTTTATTGAATTGAACATATAGTTTGAAAAAATTTTTAGAATATAAATAAGAAAAAGAAATAGGAAAGAATAAAAAATTGATAGTTAAATCCAAAGACAAAAAATTATCAAATATGAAAAATCATTAATATATTTAGAAAATGAGAAACAAATTAAAAAAAGTATATAAATGAGTAAAATTTGAAAAGCAATTAAGAAGTGAAAAGAAAAAAGCAAAAAATCTCAAAAAACATTTAACAAGATAAAATCAATTGAGGCTGGTTTTAAAAGAGTAAAGTCAAAATCTTTAAAGAAAAAAAAAAATAAATAAAAGAAAAGAAAGAAGTGAAAGAAGAAGAAAAAAATAATAAATAATTTAATTAATTGATTTTGTAATTTTTTGTAATTTTTTAATAAATTTTATAAAATTTATTAAACTTCTTAAATATTTATCAAATTTTAATATTGAATATGTAACTTTGTCTCTGTATACAATTTTTTTTGCCAAATTTTTTGCTGCAATATCAATTTTTTTGTCAAATTTTTTGTTACAATATCAATTTTTTTACTTATAGTACATTATACAAAAAAAATTTTTACCACAATATGCAAATTTTTTTTTTGTCATAATATTGTCAAATTTTTTTGCTGCAGTATGCCTAAATTTTTTTTTGTCAATTTTTTGTTAATATTTTTAATGCCTAGTGACAGCAATTGAAAATGATTTATCAATGTTTTTATTATTACATTTTACCAAATTCAACAATAATTTGACTGCCAAATGATATAATTTCGACTAGTGTTATATATCGAATTAGATAGATAAAGATAAGTGAGTTAGTTATAAATTCAACTTTAGATAACTATAATATGAATAGCTTATAAAATAAAGTTTTTTCTATTATTTTAACAAACCATTCAAAATAGATTAATCTGTAAAATAGTAAATTTATATATATTTTCTTAATTATTCATTGATCGTAGTGAAGATAATATAGAAAATAATTTGTTACAAGATAAAAAATATTATTTATTAATTCTAAAAGATAAACTCGAATTAAACCAACCTTAAAGTCGGTCTCGTTAATATCAAAATAAATCCATACAAAATTATCGTTAAACAAAAACCAATAATATTTAAGGACTTTAATAATCCTACCGACATCAATGTTTTTTTTATCTTTAATGATGAATTTTCTTATGCACAATTTACATGTAATGTTCTAAAAGATTGTGAAATATTTATCTATTTTTTTTGAAAAAATTCTTGAGTCAATACTTGTAAAGATATACACTCTCCACTGATAAAGCTCAACATGGCATGCTTTTAGTAGGGAGACCCTTAATGAATCATGTACAATCCGTATTTTTTTTCATCGCAAAGCTTCCTCATAAAAGTTTCATCTAGCATTGAAGATCCCACCCAAGTTGCAATTCGTATTTTTTTTTTTTTTTATAATGTAATACTTTAGCAAATCCCACCCAGGCTTAATTTTTTCTCAAAAGACGTCATACTAACCCACCACCCAAAAAAGAGACTAGGGAAATTGTTCGTAATTGATAAAGAATCCCGTTCTTGTAAAAATCACATCTGCAAAGTTGATGAAAAACAATGTTCAATATAAACCATCAGTTATTGTGTCGTTGTTTGATCTGGAACTGGCATTACTTCTAATTTCAAGTGGAGATAGATCAGTAATAATTTTCTTACTTATGAATAAGAGTAAATTAAAAATTACCCATCGGAGCAGTTTCATAATGTTGTTCTATCATCATCGGTCGCTGACCCATCATTACACCACCCGGAGGCATGTGAGGAACCATTTCGGGCGCATATCGTATCATGGGTGGTATCCCTGTTGATTATCAATTAAAAGTCTATGACTATGTTTTGAGGATTTAAGGACGAATAAACTAAAGTAAGATAAAATGAGAAACTGACCGTGTGGATTTTGGTATGGCGGATATATTTGAGGGTGCATGCCGGTGGGAACCATCGGTGTACGACCAGGTGAAGGGAATCCTTGGGAACCAAAATGTTCTACAAAATAGATACATGTGATTTTAAGAGAAATTCCGTTTAGGAAACGAAAGAAATCAATGACTTACGTGGTATCACTGGTGGAATCTGTGGGCTATATATTGTAGCTGTTTATTATTATTGGGTATATATGTTAAATCACGTATAACAACACTGAACCGCAAGAAAAAAATAAATAAATGTTTATTACGCGGTGCTCCATTTGGTGGCATGGGTGCTGCTGTGGTGAAAGGCACACCAGGTACAAACTTTAGGAATGAAAAAAATTGTTAATTAAATTAAATTTTAAAATAAAAGAAGGTTGGAACTTACGCCAGGCACGTATTGCATTGGAGTTGTCTGTTGCATTGGCATAGGCGGAACACCGACAAATTGGGTTCCGGTGAATCGATAGGAGGGCATAACGTGATAAGCCGCTAATCCGAATCCTTGATTCACGGATGCTTGAGCATAAAGATCTTCTTCGAAATTAGTAGTGACTGTGAAATGGTGCCTATAAGGCTTTTGACCGAAAGGCCATGTTGGTGCTTCATTTAGATTGAAAAAAAAAATTATTTATTTTATTAAAGAAATAATTAAAGTAAGAATATTTAAAATAATTTGACTTACTAATTGAATTAGGATTATCTGGAGATTTCCCTTTCTTAAAGGGACTAAATCCATCTTTTAACGACGCAGAATTTTTCTTTAACTGACGATTGCCGAAGAAAGGTGACTATATTGCGTTTGCAAAAAAGAATGAGGATTGTGAAAACTGGAAAAATAAGAGAATAAATAAATACTTACAGAGCTAGGTGATCTTTTATCACTAGTAGTATTTGGGGTCTGTAGTATTTTTAAAGAAATTAGAATAATAGAAAATTCAAATTCCCAAATACTAGTGAAAAATGGTAAAAATAAGGGTTTAGTAATTTATTATACACGACGCCCTACCGGAGTGAAACTTGCTGCATTAGGATTGGGTTTCCATTCGGACGCTTTTGCATTCAATTTGAATTGCGTGTTTGTCGGTGTTGTTACGAGATTTCTGGAAGAAGGATGTTGTGGTGGTGCTTTATCAGCAGCGGAAATGGGTTTGTCTGATGTAACTTTTTCGGGAGTGGACTTCGACTCTCCGTTCGATTGCGGTTTATCCTCTTCAATCTTAATTATTGGTTTTGAAATTTCCGTTTTTGTATCCACATTTGAAGCCGAGTTGGGTTTCTCTTTTTTTGGTTTATCGTCTTCCTTATCTTTTCCCTTTTCAGACTCTTGTTTCTCCTTTTCCTTATCTTTTATTTTTTCTTTGTCTTTTTCGCTCTCTTTTTCAGACATTGCCGCCGCTGATTTTGCAGCCAGCTGTTGACGTTTTTCGTCGTCCTTTGTTAGAATTGGAATAAGATCATCTGGAATTGGCGAATTCAGCTAAGGTAGAAGAATTTATTCATAAGCAATACTTGGTGAGGATTGAAATTTACATAGAACACATTTCTAAGGCAATTTCATAATCGGCTACCTTAAAGTTTTGTCTCCATTTAAGTAGTTCGGCCACTTTACCATCCATATCCTTTTTGACTATGGCTTGTTTCCTTTGTTGGAGGCGTTCTTTTTCATGGTTGACGAATTTGCTGAATGACTTCGCAATTAATGCTAAAAATTTTGCATAGCAATATAAAGAACTTTTAAGATATCTCATTATAAATTTTCATAAGAGTTTGATATAAAAAGCGGTTAGAAAATATACCTTCTATAGGTCTGCCATCCACATCAGTATCCGGTTTCTGAAATTCATTTCAGATGAATTTACCTAATGATAGATCTTAAAACTTTCAAAAAGAAGCTACACACTGAAATAATACCTTAGCAGTGTGAGGATTCAATGATGTTGCATCAGTTTCAACCCTAAAGGGGACCATCGGCAAAGGCGGGAATGGGTTGGCTTTTGGCAAGGAAGGTGAAGGAACTGGAGCCGCCGAAGGAGGCATTGGTTTTATATTTTGGGGTTCTTCAGTAGTTTTAGATTTAATTTCCTTGGTAGGTTCTTTTGCTGTCTCTGATTTTTTTGCAGCGGGAGCGGTTCCTTGTTGCTGCAATTGCTGTTGTTCTTGTATTTTTCGCAGTGCTGGAGGCATATATTTACTCGGATCCCTGTTTCTCATGACCGCACCGTACCTTCATATGAAAGAGAAAAGACGTAGAATGAGTATTAAAATACTTAATGGAAATAATAAAAATTGAACTGTAAATTAAATCTTGATTTAAAAAACCTTTCTTCTTCATCCAATTGATTATCCTCTACCAGGAAGCCACGTTCTTCGAGCACATGAATGTTATTTGTAGATGTCTTTTTATAAAATTAAAGTTGAATTGAGGATTATTCTCTCCAATACATTAAAGTCATTATTATTATTTCAAACAATGTTATATACCCTTGTAATCTCATTAGCGATAGCTATAGCCTGTCTTTCACGCTCCTTAAAGTCTGCCCTTGATCTGTCCAACTTTGTTGTATATAATTCTTCATTGAAATCAGTCTTTATTCCAAACAATTTCTCATTCGCAGCAAATTGATCCCAGCTTGCGTCGCCAGATTCTGGATTTATATCATCTTCTAAACCTTTCATAATCTCTCCCGACTCTTCCGAAGCCCATTTATGAAGTTCACGCTCTCGAATCTCAGTTCGACCACTGATATCAGCGTCAGTCCTGAACCCTAAATTAATTAATTGCATAAAAAAATTGAAATAAATAAAATAAAATAACCAAATAAAATAAAACAAATAAAACAATAATTAAATTAATTAAATTAAATAAGTAAAATAAATATGATTAAACATAATATAAAACTTTAGCAATTCTAAAACAATCTAGACTTAAAGACTACCTTCACGCTCATTAAGTGGTTTATCCAAAGACGCCGAAAAATCCACCCCGCATGCATGAATCTCCATTACTTCTTTATGTGGTAAAATAAATACAGGTATTACACGGTTTTGCGTATTTTTTTCTTCTTGTTTGGATACCACTTTTCGTGCTAATTTTAAGATGACGCCTAATTCGCCCTCCGTATGAGCCGCATGAAAGAGACCTTGATATTTTACTCCATTCTTAACTGTTACTACTACATTTATGCCCTTAATAATCATGAGTTTATTTTGTTAGAACCAAATATTACGCCCGTTTACCGCATTTGTTAAATATTGTTATGTTCAATGCTCACCACAAAATTCGATAGTAAAAATAACATTCGGTCGTGCATATGGTTTATGTGATTCGCGGAGACCTCGTCATGAACTAGTTCAGTAGGTTTAATTGAATTCGTTCCAGATGAGGATGTGTTATTGTTAATATTGTGATGATTATTAGTAGATGGCTGGGTAGTTTGAGAGATTGTTTGATTTCTCGAGGCGTTGTTGACAGGATGCTGTACGTTGTTCCATTTTCTAGAGGTTCGGCTATCATGAATAAAAAAAAACGACGCTTTACCATAGTTACGATTTGCATTATTTGCGATCGCAAACATATTAGGGGTTACCTTTGATTTGAATTTGTAAAAGTTTGATATCCTCCGTCCTGTTTCCTTCCTCCTTTCGTTCTTACCGTAGCCGAAGACATGTTCCTTTGAATTAAATAGCCTAATGTAGGAAAGTATACTTAAATAAAAAGGTATGTTATAACTGCCCTGATCCACAAGATATGTGCATGACTCACCAATATGAGTACAACGGCAAAGAATCGGATTTCAAAAATGGGATTGTTTTTTTTGGATCGTTAAGATCAAGTTTAGATTGCTGAAAAGGTGTAGATGTGTAAGAATGAACTCGATACGGTTCACTAATACAATAAAGATTGGTTGCAGAAAGAAAATAATGGAACTGAAAATTCAGATACCAACAGTAATGAATTGAAAAAGAAATGTCCAGAGTTCTGGTCAAAGCTTTTAATTGAATCGTACATTGTGCAACACCAGATTGACAGATTAACTGATATGCATTTCTTTTATTATCGTTGTTGCGCATAAAAAGAATGATAAGAATAAATTTTTGTCATAAGTCGAACAAATATATAGGGAAATGATTTCTCTAGTCTTTCTAAATACTTATTTTATTATATTGTTTGATCCCCTTACACAAGCTTTAAAAAAATAGAATATACCTATAATTGCCATATTTTATTTATAAAAGTTTTAAATTTATCTTCTTTTTAACCAATTAATTATTTACGCTTCGTTATCATTATTTATTAGTGATAATGGAATTATCTCGAATAATTTAAAAATTTCTCAATATAAAATATTCTATAATATAATCAAAAAAGAAATTAATCTTATTTTAATTAGTAGATTATCAATAGCAAGTTATAATACTATTTAGATTATAGATTGAAACATATAATTCTTCTCAATACTTAAAGTAGAATAAAAATATTAAAAAAAATAAATTATATTTTATCAGGTTGAATATTTTAGAAGTTAAGTTGGAAATAAAAAGTAGAATTATATAGAAATCAAATAATTTATTTATTTATTTTTATTCTTTTTTTTTTTTTTTTTAAATCCTAGGTCAGGTTAAATACATGTGTTTTATTAAATATTTGTATACTATACATTTTAAATGATTCAAATGATTCGCTAAAACCAAGACTTTACCTAACTCACTCATCGTTGTTTTGTTTTAATATACCAAAACTCTAAGTGCAACTTCGGAAGTAATTTATTGCTTTATTAATAGTTCAGATAAATACCCTTCCAATCCTTAACATCATTATCTGCAGATCATTATCTGTTGTTCTAATTAAGCTTAAAACCCAACTACTTCATTCCATAAGTAACACCTTTGAGTAGAATTTCTTTCAGACTTTTATTTTCTAGAGTTCCTTCCTCTGATAAGGAATCTTTACTTTTGAGGACTAATGGTTTTAAGTTATGTGTGCCTATGAGTCAGTTGATTTTTTCTACTCTATAGATCTCCTGTAAATATCCCCATTCGATTATCTTCTCACATCTTTTGTTTCAAATCTTTTTTCTTATTTGATTGTACACTCTTCTTTGTATCTTTGACATCCATATTCTTGTTTTATACCAATTCTTTTTCCATGATATTTCAGATCTGCCATTTTTAAGATTAGATCTCTCTTTACTAGCCTTATTCAAAAGCTTAAAGTATCCTAACTGATTTTTGAAGTCTGTTCTACTAGTTTAGAGATCTATTTATTCAACTTGCCATTTCTTTTTCATCATGGATAATCAACCTTGCATGTTTTTTTTCTACCTCCTTTTTCCGCTTTTGTAAGAACCCTCTGAAGTCTCTAAGGATCCCATCTTATTCTTTATTCCATAGTTTCTATAATTGTTTTTTATATACTGGATACTCTAGTAAATGTTCAAAAGTTTCACTTTGCTAGCTGCATGCAATAAACTTCACTTGTTTATAAAGGTCAGACCTTCTAGTTGCCAGCTTGTTCAAAGTAGATAGCTTATTATTAATTAGTTTTATGAGGAAGTTTTTTTACTGTGATTGTTTAAAGAAAGTGTATCAAGTGTATTCTTTTTTTATTCTTTTCCATACAAGATCCCAAATATGATCTTGTTGTTTTATAATTTGATGACTCTATCTTTTTTTTATTCTGTTTTGTTGTGTTCACTAGAAGGTAGTTATTTTATTGTTTACTTTTTTGACAAATTGTCTTATTGGATCATTCAGTATTTTTTCTTGCCATTTAATTTCTGTAATGATCTTGTATAAGATCAACTCTTTCCATTTTATTGCTAGGAGTTTCAGAGCTTCTTTAACTAGAACATCTGCTTTTTCGTTGTGAAGATCATTGAAATATGTCTTAACCTTGATAAGTTATAGATTTATGATCTTTTTCTTTACCAATTCTAACATTCGTGCTCACAGAAACCAGTTTTTTTCCTTTAACCATCTTTTGTGAGTTCACTTTGGATCTTCTCTTTCTATTGTTTTCTACTTAGAGATACAGACTTAATTATCTATATGGATTTTCATATCATTATTCACTAAAACCATCAGAAGTATTGTAATAATTGCTACAAGTTCTGCATGTGTTAAGAAGGATCAATTGTCTACTCCTGTCTGAAATCTACTTTTTCTACCCATATCTTCTATATAAATCCATGTTGCTCCTATTTTCATTTCTTTCTTTCCATGATTAATGAGTAATTCATTAGAGTAGAAGATTAGTTTTTTAACATTAAATCATAGATTACATTAAAGTATTTTTATTAGGTGATTCTGATATACTCCTTTTATAACATTGTCTCTAATAATAACCTTTTCCTATCTTTCGATATTTACATGATTCACTATATTGGTTGGAGCTAAGGCTTGAGGTTCAGATTTATGTTAGTAATCTTTTACATTGTTCCTTCTAGTGATACCTTGGAGTAAATAATTGTTAGTTCTTGAGCTCTTCTGATTGATTTTCTTGTATTAAGATATGAAACTCCATATATATTTTTTATATCTTTCTTTAATATATATTCACTTTCTTGTCTTGTATACTTTGGATATTTTAGGCACCTTGTTAATATTGTTATTTGAGTATTATTATTACTACAGCAGTTGAAGTGTTTGACATTGACTTTGTGTCTTACCTTTGTCTGTTATAGTTTTCCTCAAATTATGTAATGTCCAGCTTTCTTTTAATTATTTATAGTTTTTGTAGTTTGTCATGATCTAGATTAATTACAATATATTCTAGTTCCCACTTTATTTAATTTCTTTTCTATATACTTATGAGTTGACCTACTCTATTATTTGAAAGAGTTTTGATTAAAGCTTGAAATCATTTAAAAATGGAATCTTTACTGGTGTTTTGAAGTAGTTGGAGCATTTGCCAATTCCTAATTTCTTTGTAGCTTGATTGATTAGTTGATCTATATATAGCAGTTTATTGTTTCTTAGTGATAGTATGGCTTTTCTATATTCTTCTAATATAAGGTGTTCCTTAATTAAACTATTTCCCTTGTTCCATTCGAAGATTTTTTACTATTTCCAACTGTGAAAAGTTATTTCTATATCTTCATTACTTGGAGCATGAAGTTTCCTTTATCTGATAGATAATTCAAGAAGTTGTATATTAATAGATTAAGTGGTTCTCAATTCTTTATCTGTGCTTGTTTTAGTCAGATAATTGTTATGATTCCTGTGGAACTAGGATCATTTAATCTATTACATAATCCTATTATTTAATTTTCTCGCTGGATACAGATGCTTTTCAGGTTATGAATCTTTGGGAAATGTATTACACTATTAGGTATAGATCTATATAGAATACTCTTGTTTTTGAAGAGCCTTCTATATGTTGTCATTAGAGTGTTATATATTTTCTAAAGTAGTATACTATGCTGCATCCTGAATTCTATCCTTGAAATTAATACCCTGTTTAGAATATACAGGGTTTATTTATCTGTTAATTTCTTGCTTTAAAGAGCTCTAATCACTATATTGATCTCTTTTAGTACTCTCTCTTTGAGTTCAACTACAGTTTTTGATTGCTGATTCAGATTCCTAAAAATCCTGTATGTTCTGCCCTGCTAAGCTCCTTTATCACTTCTTTTTCTATACTGACCTGAACTTCTTCTGGATAGTAATTAGAATTGTTAATAATAATTAGGCCTGATTTATTACTATTGATTTGAAAATCATTAGCTTTGTAGAAAACTCTTATAATTTCGAGGATTTTTTCCATATTCTTTTTGAATCTTGCTATTCATATCATATTATTCATAAAGGCTATAGCCGCGTATCTTGATTCTAGCCTTCTTATAATTTGTTCTTTGAGATCTGGATTCCAGATAATCAATATTTTATATCACTTTTCTTTGTCATTCTGAATCTTACAGAGTAAAGAATCATAGAATATTCATTATAGTAGTGGTGAGATGGTTTCCTCTTAATCGATGCTATTCCCTGTTTTTATGGATTCTGTGAGATTATTTTCAAAAATGACTTGAAATTCTCTATCTTGAAATAGGCTCAGCATGATCTTGATAAAACTCTTTGGTATTCTGATTCTTTCCATTGCTTTAACTAGCATATCCAAACTGATTGTGTCATAGGCTTTAGTGATATCTTGAAAAAGTATCTACAATTCTTTTTTATTTTCTCTTGCATCTTTGCAAATATTGTTGAGGATTTGGATTGATTCTAATATACTTTTTCCAGGAAAACCCACGAAATTGGGACCTTTGCGAATGTTATTGACTTTACAGATATTTCCCATCCTATTAGTAAGGATTTTTATGAAACACTTTCTTGTGACTTTCAATAGAACTATTGGTCTTGTGTTTATTAGCTCACACTCCCATGGTTTTGGTTTGGCTATGGGTATATATGGCTTATCTCCCATCTTAAGAAGTTATTTAACATTTTTCTTAGGATTTCCTTTCTATCCTAACTCAGTTTTTTAAGTATTTCATAGCTAATTTGTAATTATCCTAATACCTTGTTGTTTGGAAGTGTTCGAAGAATTTTACCTAATTTCTCTTGTGAGATTGGCTTAAGGAAATCTTTATACCATAGTTCCTTAATATAATCCTTGAGTCTATACTTCTTTTTCCAGTCTTATGTAAGGCTATTGAAGTTGGCATCTCTTTTTTTAAATGCTTTTAGATGATATTACCTTAGTTCTTTCTCTATTTTACCTGTTTTGATTGTTATGTATTCTGTATCATTCTATATGACTTTAATTTTATCCAGCACAATTTTGCTTCTTGTTCTGTTTGTTAGGGAGCTTATCATTCTTCTCTAATTAAATTTTAGGTCATTATAGCATTGTTCCATAACAATCTTGATTGCGTCTCTTGTTTTCTTGACTTTAATCTTTTGATTGATAAATTTCAATTCCTCTATTGTATCCTGGATATTCTTTTTCAATAACGACCAGGGTATGTTGAAGATGCTATGTTAAATACAATGGTTTTTGATCTGATGGTTAGGACTATATGTTGTGTTATGTTTCTTTATTGCCAAGCTGAAAGTCTGCAGTTTGACTATTTCTTTTGATGCTTCAGTCTTCTTGAAGAGCTCTTTCAACCGTAGGGCTTTTCTGTATATAATAAACTTTGAACTATATCTATATTCAAGTTTTTCTTTATGTATAATTGGTTTTTTAGTTGCAAGCTTGTTAAAGGCTGTTTTACAGATTTGTTCTTCGAAGGTTTTCCAGATCTCGTTTGCTTGGTTTTTCCTTTCATTTTCATTGGGTTCTTCTTTAAGTAGAAATTCTAATGTTATCTTGAACTT
>CAJVPT010003596.1:0-14950 GCA_910592055.1 Acaulospora colombiana
AATATAAACCTGTATAATACAGATCTTTTTCTTTTTCATCAGCAAGTTGGCAGCTATAATATATCCATCTTCTTCTTCGATTAATGCCACCTTTTTCTTTAAGTCTCTTCTGATAAAGAGGCTAACTTCTGCTTCAAAAGGTGTGTCAGGATTGGTGCTATGGAAGTGTTTATAGGCTCATTGTTTATTAAAAGCCTATTTTGTATTAGCTTGGGTAAGTTTTGTTTCACATAAACCCATTATACCTATTTCTTGATCTGTAATTTCTTCAATTAGACTTCTTCGATTTGTCTTATCTGTAATGCCTCTGATATTGTGTGTTCTAATCCTAATTATCCTTTTTTATATGACTCCCATTTCTGCCTGTTCTTTTTCTATTATTATGTTTTTCCTTTTTTTATTAAGGAAAATATCATATTTCTTTTGTAAGAATATTGTTAGATCTAAATTATCATTTTGTTCTAATAAAACCTCTTTTTCTTGTAATTGTTCTCTGCCCTTGTTGTTAGTTACTATTGAGGATGAAGTGAGCATGTTCATCTCTTGTCTCTTTGGGTTGCCTATTGCACCATGTTAGGAGCAATTGGCCCCTCTTCTACCTCTATTTATCTTGTTTGGGATTGTTTGTCCTTCAAGTCTATTTATTCTACTGATTAGTTTTTCAAGGTTGACCAATATGAGCTGCAGAGGGTCTTGATTACCTTCTGCCTCTGATCTGATATCCTCACTGCTAATATTCTGCTGGTGAGTCTTTTGTCTTCTTATTGACTCTCTATTACTACCTGTAGCAGGATATCTAATTGTTCTATAATTCTCCTACCTTATTATATTATTATCCCTTTATTTTGTTTGTCTTTGGTTTCTGGAGTGTGTAGGTTTTATCATGTAGAGATGATGATAAAAGAAGGAAGAAGAGGATCTTGTGAACTCATAGCCTAATAGTAAATCTGAAGTTGAGTCATTATCTACTGTATATTGATTTTTTGGGATCTTTGATAACGTGATTTCCTTTCTTCACTTATAGGGCTAGTATTTTCTCTATTTCTGGAATTCTTCACACTCCAGGATAGTCTTAAACCTTGTAATAAAATATATTGTTTGTATGTCTTGTCCCTATTCTCTCTTGTCATGAAATATACAACTGTAAAGTTCTGTTTCTTTAATATATAAGAGTTTTTGGGAGTATAGCATGCTTTGCCTGGGTACTATATAAAGCTCATACTATCAAGCTGGTATATGTTTTGTTTATACTCAACAGTCTAGCTGAGTTGATATTTCTCTCGATTAGGGAGGAATTTATCTCTTTATAAGTCAACTCTGATTTAGGGAAGATGACCCTGGATGTTTCAGTACCTATAGGTGTTGTCTATACTTCTGCAAAATCATATGTAATATGTTTATAAAGCTTGAAATAGACCTTGGCCCTAGTCTTCATCTTGACCTTATAGATATGGATGTTTTGAACTGTTCCATATCTCTTGAGATGTTCAGTTATATAACTTCTGGAAACCTTCTGATCTAGATTTATTAGGTTGACATGCCATATATCAGATCTATTTTTCCTTTTGAATTTCTAAAAGATTTTTTTATTTTTCTCTCTTTTGGTCATGTAGATAGAACATGGAGTGTGAGGAGTTATTTGTTGGATAGTGAAATTATCCTCTTTGCAGTTTATCTCTTCTATGCATTTTAGAACATCCTCTTCTTCTTGTACCCAAAAGGTCAACCATTTGTTTCCATTGATAAATTTTTTCTTTAAGAGATGTCTTTCTCTCTATAGTATTTTTAAGATATTGCTTAGGTAGGCCTTGACTTCTTCTTCTGTTTCTCCTGGAATATTGATTATCATAATACCAAGTCTGAATATTTCTTCTTTTCCTATAAAATATGGGTTTGTTAATAGGACAAAGTTCCTGTTTCTCATGTTATATAAGCTATAATCACTGATGTTATTGTCTTTTATTTTTTCTTGAAGCCTTTGTATTTCAGCCTCTTCTTATTCATAATCACTGGTCATTATGATTTCATTATCTATCATTGACTCAGTATCTACATATTCTGTTATCTCCATTGGATAACTTTTTGGCTCTGTGGATCACTTGCATTCTTGATAATTTCTATAAATTTATCTTTTATATAAGGCTGTAGAAGATCTTCTTCTTTCTCTTTCCTTGTTGCCAGAGATATAGGATATGTTGAGTAAGGATCTGTTCCTTATAGAATATTGTTTTGTCTATTCCTAGGATATTAGCAATAATACTATCTAGAATAGTAAAAGTCTCTGGAGCGGGAGTTGTTTCTTCTTTTGGGTCTTCTTCTTTTGACCTTACCAATTATTGGAATGCCCAGAGTTCTGAGATTTCGTCATGTTTTCTTGAAAGCTTAATTAAGGTATTCAAGATATCCTTCTTTCTTTTGTTTGCTATATGAAGAATGCATTGTGCCCTATTCATGTTGACTGTGTTATGTGATTATTAAATGAGTTATGCTTTGTGGATTAAAACTGTTTATTTGTTTATTTATTCAGATAGTATTATTGGGGTTTCCTAATATATCTGTTGTGATAGTAGATTGATTGTGGGGTAAACTCGAGTTACAGGTTGTTTATCTATTTATTTATTAATTTCAGTAACACGTGTGCTAGTTTTATTAAGGGATAAACTGGATATGAGGAACGTGTTTTATAATTAGCTAGAATACATGTTGAGCTTATTTATCTATTTAGAGACACGTTACATAATCTGTTATCATGTCTCTATTGTTTAAAGGAACGTGGTTGTGTTCACATTATATGCTAGTTGTTTTTGTGTTACTGATGTATTGTTACTGATAATCTCTAGCTATTGATCTTGGGTTCCTGACGTCCTCTTGGGTCTTGCAAATTTTGAGTTTTGACTGGTTTACCGGTTGAGATTACTATATTGCCAGGTTCCTTCTAATATCTAGAAAGGTGTAAATCTGCATTGGCCTGGTTGGAAGCTAGAAGAGTTGATGTTGGGTCCCTTGGCCTTATTGTGATTCAGATTTACTTTTGTTTTTCCTTTTCTCAAAAGTTGATGGATAAAGTACTAATGTTATTATTATGTACTCTTCTCCTGATAGCTTGTTTATAGAGCTTTATATATTGCTCCAAGTGGGATGATATAGTTGTGTTTCTCTTTACTATGTTTGCTGAGCTTTGATTGTGTTGTCCTTTTTTCTCTAAACAATTACCAAAAAAGAAAATTTTTAGAAAAATAGTGGATCAGCGGAACTATTATGTTTTCGATTTTCTTCTTTTTTGACAGAATCATATATACTATTTAAGTCATATAAATTATTTAAGTCAATAAATATTCTATGACAGTACTGATAGTAATTTTTTGTATTCTATCCTAGTTTTTGATTCTCAATTATAATTTGCTATTGAAGTACTTCTTTCAAGTCTTTCTTATTTTCAAAGTAGGCTATTAGATAATTTTTTAATATTATAGTAATTTTATTCCTTAGTATATAACAAAAAAAAAACTCTTTTTGGCAAATCCTTTTTTTCTTAAAAATTTTCTTTTATGGTAATTTTGAAAAGAAAATAAAAAGTGAATAGAGAGATGTCCTCCTAAAGAGAACTTCAAAACAGAATAGCCCAGTGGAGGTCCAATTACAAAAAAATACTCTAGCAAAAGGTAACACAAGCAAGTTATGCAAAGAAACAAATCTGAAGTCCGCAAAAGAAATTAATAGAAACAAAACCCAAACCGAAACAAACAAGTTCTTTATGATCTTCAACATTCCTAGCACAAGTACACAAACTGCTAACAGTACAACAACTATACTTATTAACAATAAGATAGCACACAACATATCAGAATCCTCCAACTGGAGCAAAGAAATTGAAGAGAATATTACCAACTCTCCAAATAATGAAGATCAAACCCAAGTCACATCCTCCATAAACTTGAATGTCAAAAACCAGATTTTTGACTCAAATATCAATATGGATGAAGAGGAATATGAAACACAATTGGCAATTTCACTAGAAAGAAGAGAAAACCATAAAGGCAAACAAAAAGAAGACAATCAAATAACAAGACCAAGACCACCTCTCTCTTTAATAGAAAACAAAGATATGGGAGAGAAAGGGTCAAGATAGCATTCTAGTATTAGAACTTCCTGGCAGAACAACAACACAAAAAATAATTTACCTTACAAAGGCTCTCAATTCACCAAAAGGACTTCTCACTATCCACAGTAAGTGAAATAATGATTAGAAATCTTGCAAGATACAAATGATCGATACATGGAAATTATGAAATACACGAACCCAACACTAAAAAAGGAAATGAGTATCAGAGTTTGGGATATTTCCCTGGACACAAAGTTCATTGAGGTATAACAATCTTTTACCAAATATAAGGCAATCAGCAATGTTACAATGTCAACCCAACAAATATGGCAAACTGTAACTATTATATATGTAAACAAAGAAAAAAAAGAAGCACTAATCAACAAATGAAGCATTCCCTTAAGGTCAGACTCAGTCAGAGTTTTTGATGCACAATGGAATATAAAACAAATAAAAGAACATGGTCAAATTACAATCAAGCTAATGAATCTCCCATCTAATACCACTGCCTTTGACCTCCACCTTATCTGTGAACAAGTCAAAGCAAAAACCTGTTACATTCCAAGAAGAATGTCATATCAAAGAAAATGATTTGCAGTTCTCAGTTTCAACTACTAAAAAGATTTGAAAGAAGCAATCAAACAAAATTACCAACTAGGTGAAACTACCATTATGTGATAACCAATAAAAATCAAACTAAATTCAATCTATAATAGTTATAAACATCTGGTAACCAGCTGTCCCATTAAAAAGTGACACATGCAATAGAAACAATACAATAAAGAATAGGTAGAAACATTTGGAAAACTATATAATAAGTTCAAACCAGCCCACACCTCAACTATCAGAAACTAAATGAAAACATCTTTTGATAAACAAAGGTAATCAGGTTCATATATAGCAGCAGCATGACAAGGTCAACAACAACACACAAACAGAAAGCAGGGAAGCAATCAATCAATACTAGCCAACATCCTTCAAATCTTGGAAGAAATCAAGCAGGAAATTGAAGAAATCAAAGAAACATTATTGACCTGGATAAAAGAGTCTACAACCTAGAGTTCATAGAAGATAATACCTCTGATGAGATGAAAATAGAAAGTGAAATGGAGACATATATCACAATAGAAAACAAGCAACAAACCCCTCAGCAAAATGAAAATATCAACTCTTAAATACAACAATAACAACAACAAATCCATGCATGATAAGCAGGATAGACAAAAACATAAATCGAGCACTAAATGCAATTTCAAAACTCATTTCAAAGGGAACCAATCACCTTACAAATAATTAATAGGAAGCTCACAAAGTATACCAATCATACCACCACAACAACTATCAAATAAAACTCAACAACAATAAACTTCTTCACTTCAAACATTTTAGATATCAAACACAACTCCACTAACAAATAATAATAATACAAATAGTATCAACAATATAGATACCAACCAACCTGCAACAAACACAATCAATATATACTGACCAATATGGAAGCTCACAACTATAAATATCCAAGGACTAATAGATATACAAAAAAAAACATATGATTTAACATGTGTAGTAAGGAACAATAAGACATCATCATAACAACTGAAACCAATAGATCACATTAACATTCAAAACACTGGAAATATCCAGACTTTTAAATAATTTGATTTTACAAAGAAGTCCAAACTCTTGGACATGACTTAAATATGATGATTAAAAGAGATACCACATAATACATTTATAGTTACAAAACTTTCAATAGAAGATTAATAGCCATAGACTTGGTTTTTCTTCAAAAAAGAAAACTTAGAATAGTTGGCATTTACTTTCCAGCTCAAGACATATTAAAAAAACAGGCACAAACCATAAATACACTTAAACAATAGATCAATAAATCAATATCACAGGATTGGCATATCATAGTAATAAGAGATATGAATAGTACATCCAACCTTAGTATAGACAAATCCAGTAACAAAAAACTAATCACAAACTATAATTTATCTGGAAAACAGATTGAGATTTTCATATACAATGGCTTTGAAGATATATATTGCACACATAACTCCATACAAAGGGAATATACTTGGCATAGTCAAGGAAGTAGTAGTAGACTTGACCAGATTTGGATCAACCCCAAGGCAACTTGGCAATCACATAAAGTAAGTATTAGTGATATGCTTGACCCTCTTATCAAGAGTGATTACAAACCAATAATTACAGAGCTGGAAGTATGGGAGCTAGATACTTCAAAACTCATACCCATCCATAATCCAAATTATAGATACAGCTGGACTCTAACAGAAGACAAATAATGGAAGAAATTCATATAGATAGTAGAAACAAAACTAGACAAAGCATCCTTAAATTCAGATTCAATAAATAAGAGATAGAACTACTTCAGTTTTCTCTTCACACAAGCAGCAAAGAGACATATTCCAAAGAAATACATATACAAAAGAAAGTGTTCTCAAAGAATAGATACAATCCTTCCTAATAATCCTTAGAAAACAACTAGTCATGAATCAAGGCAACAACACATAACCTGAGAATGATATACTGAAATATATTCAAAACTATTTTTCTACCATTACAGCAGAGCTACAGCTAGCCAAAAAAGATCCAAAAGATGAATATCATTCAAAGTGAATTGAGATACTGAAGTTATATATACATATACATAGAATTATTGCAAAACACATTAAAAAAAAAAAGAATCCAGAGCCATAATTCAAAGGATAATAAGTAATCAAATCTTCCTAAAAAACAACAAAAAAGCTATGATCAATAGCATCTTAGATAGATCCATACATCACATTCACCTAAACAAGATCATCAAAAGAGAAGGGAACATTCAAATCATTATAGAACTAGGCAAGATCAAAGAAATAGTTAGGCAACACTTTTTTGAATAGACTCTATCTAGAAATACATCATTGCTAGAGTACTACCCATAATGGTAACAAGAATATAAAGCCAGGCTCTCAATAAGTAAGCTGGTACTCAAGTGTACTTCAAGAAATAATAACAGAAGAATTGCTGGCAACAATTAAAAACTATAGAAACAAGTTGGCACTAGATAGAAATCAGATTTCCTATTGTGCATATAAGCATCTAAAAAAGAACACTCTAGAAGAATTAAGAGGAATCTCAACAAGATTATCCAAAAAGGCACAACTCCTAGGGAATAGAGCAAAGGAACCATATATTTGATACCTAAACCTAAAGATTGGGAGAACAACCTTGATACAACAAGACCAATTATTCTACTAGATACAGGAAGAAAAATTTTTACCAAGATTCTAACTGACTGACTAGCCAAAGTCTTCAAAGATTATCAAATCCTATCTGAACTAAACTGGGTAGCCCTATTAGGGAATAGCACATAAGACCCAATACATATTCTAAGTAATATAATCAAACACTTCAAGGAGACAAATAAAAAAGCATGGATTTTAAGTTAGGATATGTTCAAGGCTTATGATTTTATTAATATTGAAATGTTAAAAGAGATGTTGCATTGAATCAAAATCCTTGACAAATTAATAAAGATCCTAGACTGCATCTTCTAGAATAGAAAGAACATAGTACTCACATTTCATGGTCTATTAGTCCCTTACCTAATAAGAGATAGCATAGATCAGGATAATACAATATTACCTCTGCTATGGCAGATTTTTTATGACCCACTCTTCAGAATGATTAGTGACAAACATAAAGAATACTAGTTGACAACAAAGTCCTACAAATCCCTGGACCAAGGTTGATTATCTATACACATAAACATCATAGTCAGTGCATACATGGATGATACTATATAGATTACAAGCAATAAAGCAAAATTACAATGTATTATTAATACTGTTAAACAATTTTTTCACATTAATGACATCAAAGTTAATACTAACAAATTACAACTGATAATAATAAATAATAAAGAGCAAGATTACACCCAAGATATATGGATGGATAGTCAAAGAATCTCTAGCTATACAAAAGATACTTCAGTTAGAATACTAGGAGTCTGGTATGATAGCTCAGGCAAGAAAGATTATCAAAAAGCTCTTATCAAACAAAAAATCCAAAAGACACAAACAGTACTAGAGATGAAATGAGTACTGATAAACAAATGTAGTACATAATCAATCATGTTCTCATACCTAGCTTAGAATATCTCTACAATGATATTGTTTTAACCAGAGATACATGTACCAAAATAATGTGCAAACTTATAACTACATTCAAACACAAGTTTGGCTTAGCAAATACAATCCCTAATAGTATGCTATATAATGAATATAAGTATAATATAATGTATTTATGGAACATACAGCTGCTCTTACATGCTACAAACTGGACCTCACATATCAACTCAAATAATATTACAGGAGAAATAGCAAGGAAAAAACTCCAATTACTACAAAACATCTTCTGGTCCACAAAGGCAATAATAAACTATATATATATACCTTTTTTACCACAAGTAAGAAACCTTACACATGATATAATATGGCTTCTCAGGACACATGGTTTCTTATTATTGAATACTCTTAATGGAAAGTATATAACAATTGCAAAAATAGATATATCAATCAAAGAGATTATCAGCACAGCATTTTATAATCATTACAGAAAAAGCCTAAAAAAGCACAATATCTTTTTTGTTGATCAAATGTTAAATAGCAACAGAAGAAAAACTTTACACTAGTGTCAAATAATTAGACTCAATTGTCAGACTATACAAGGCCATACCCTAAAATAGTATTACACTTTGAAAAAAAGACTTCTGAAATGAATCACAGATAAATATTCCTAGTAACCTACAATCAATCCTTTCTTACAGTGCAACAGATCAACAAATCAAATACAGCATGATCACACTGGATCAGCACAAAGTTGAACAACCAAATCATTATTAGAAGAAAACAAAGAAGAGTGAATGATCAAGTTACAGAATATAGACATTACAATAGGATCAATAACCAGTTACCTCTAATCAAATACACAGGCTATAATATTAATAATCACAGTTAAAACCTTTATTCTTGCACCTTTTCAGCAAGCCAACAAAACTCAATTTGCATTCCAGTTCACAATAGCAGAGTAACTATTTATAACATCCTCAATACTGAGAATAGCACACTCAGGTACAGGGTATCCTCAGACTTAATCCAGATTACACTGAATTTGATAGGCTACCCAAACATAGAATTAACAAGCAGCTAGATAGAAATTCTTATACCAACAACACAAGACATCAACCAACTTTTAAACAAACTCTTCGATACTGATAGTAGTATAATAAGAGAACTATCTGAATTAGCCAGTAAAATTCAAGACAACATGATTTTTGATATATATATATATATATATCATTAAAAAAACATAATAAAAATGGCTCATGGACATAGGTCTCAAAATAATCACACATGAGGAAAAGGAGTCCACCTTTCAAGGACAAACAATATCACATCCATCTTTAACTCATGCAGAAATAATAGCAATACCAATAGCAATAATATTCTTTCACAGTACAGCCATGTAAAGATCTATACAGATAGCAATGCAGCTATAAATGGCATCAACAATATACTGAACACAATCCTCATTAAAGCCCTCAAAAAACAAAAGAACTTTAATCTCTTGCAACAAATAAAAGATATATGTGTAAAAAAGAACACAAAAATGAAGCCAAAAAAGGTAAAAGCTCACTCTGGAACAAAGCACAATAAAAATGCAGACAAACTGACAAGCATTGACCCCAGATATGGCATGACTCCAAACAGTAGACTAATAGCTACACATACTATAACCAACTTACAACTGACTCTTATTCCTCAATGGGACCACCAAACAATGAACATTTCAATTAAGACAATGATCAAATATATTACAAAAACAATACACTTAGCAAAGTAAAAACTTTTTAATTATACTAGAAACAACTTTGATAATCTTATGATCAAGAAAATTCACTGCTATCAACTATAAACAACTTAAAGCCAACCAAAATGAACAACCATTACACCAGCTGACCTTATTAATAACAAAGAAGATTTAAACTACTACTATGGAATAAAGAACTACCCACAAAAGCTAAACTCTTCAGCAAAATACCTAAACTGTATAAAGATGACAAATGTATAAAATGTGGTCAAAGAGAATCCAATATACATTCATTTATTTGTCAACCACATCGGCACACAACAAGCAACTTTCTCATTGAAACTATAAAAAAGACTATCACAAAATTCAGCAAACATAACAAAACTAAAGACATTCTGTTAAAGTACTCAACCAATACTTTATTATATTACAAATGATATCTAGAAATTGCTATCCGAGGAGACATCCTAAAAGAAATAATCAAAATAATTAGTGAGTTAATTTCCAATTGAAATACAAGAAAAGCATGCCTCCAAGAACTCACTCAAAAGATCATCAAGCACTTATAAGAAATATGGCACAAAAGATATAAAGACTTTCACAACTGAAAAAAACAACAAGGTATCACAAAAGTCCTGAAAAAGCTACACAAATATAGTACTGCTATATCAGATTCATAGGTAGAAGAAAGAGAGAAACATATTAAAAAACAATTCATCAATATAGTTAACAAATATATTTACAATAGTATTAAATCGATCACAACTCCTTACCAATTATTGGAAATTTTGTATAGCACTAGCCTAGCCTTGGCAGGTTAGTTTTTCTTAAAGGGTGGTAACAAGTTACGAGGTAGGTTTCTCCTTATTAAGCTTTATTTGATAATCAAATGTAGTCATGATATAGACATATGTAACTTTCTACTAAATTCAAATAAAGCAAGGCTGAGCCAGCAATTTTTTTTTAAAAAAAAAATTCCATAGTATATAAGAGGCTTTTGCTTTTATTTGACTTAATAATTCAAATATCTATATTATAGTTCTTCCACTAATATCATACAATCTTAGAAAGTATTGTTTTTTTTCTTTAAATATTTGATTACTTCTTGATTATAAGTTTTTTGTGAGTTATTACTGCCCTTACTTGATTAAATTTAATTTTAAGTACTTAGTGTTATTTCAATTTAATATAATCTCAATATATAAAGAGATGGATTCTAAACCTTTTTTAATAAAAAGCTATTTGATATTTGTGAATATTAACTATTTTTTTATACTATTCTATTGTCTTTTTAATCAATTGTTTGTTACATTTTTTATCTATATTTACTAGTACAATATACTTTAATCTATTTTTTGCTAAAAAAAGTTTTTGACTTGAAAAATCTTTTATTTAGAATATATCTTTGAAAGGCTAGATATGTACACCTATCTTGATCTATTATCTTAATTGAAAAGTTTTCTTCTTCTTTTTTATTAATTGATTCTAAACACCATGCTGCCTTTTTCTCTTCATTAATATCAAAAGTAATTCAGTAGTTATCATTGATAAATTCAGTCTTGAAGAAATTTAATCTCTTGGAAATACTCAAGGTTCTCTTAAGATATTTGATTTTTTTTTTGTCACCTGATACAGTAGTGTGGCTTGAAGCACTTCCAATTTAATTATACCAGTTTGTTTAATAAATAGAAGGTGACTGTAGAGTCTTGTATCTTATTCCATCTATTATAGAAGATGTTTTCTGTACTACAAGTTCCTTGAACCATTTCATTGATCATTTTTACCTTTGTTTTATTTGTTATAATTTGATTTTTCATTACAACTTCTCTAATGAGATTGTCTTCTTTAATTTCTGTATAAGTTGGTTAAATATCCATTAGAACACTATTTGTTTCTATAGTTTCTTTTAAATTGTGACTTAAGGTTTAACTTTCTATCTTTTTTGTTAATATGTTGTATAACTTTTTTCTAGTATAGAATCCTTGAGATCTTGTTTTTTGTTTTGTTCCTTTTCCTATAAGATAATAATATACTTTATTAATATTTTTTTTTAAATTGTTAGGCTAGATATGTATGCTTTATTAAATATATATATACTTTACATTAATAATGTATCACTAAAGCTAAGTCTCTGCCTAACTCACTTATCTCTTTTTAAGAATTATTAAAACTCTAAATGCAACTTCAGAAGTTATTTATCATTCTATTAGCAATTCAGGTAAAGACTCTTCCAACTGTTAACTTTATTGCCTGCAGGTCACTATTGCAGATCACTTTGTGAGATTCTGACAAAGCTTAAAACTCAACCATTTTATTCCATACTCTACTCTTCTTGTTAAAATTTCTCAGAGCTTTCATCTTCAAAGTTTTCTTCTTCAGGTAGTGGATTTCTTTTCTTCAGGATCATAATTTTCTGGCCAGATAGACAAAAAGATCTTTTTGTCTTGTCTTCTTTATTAACTTTTTATGTTTGTTCCCATTTGATTATATTTTTGTATCTCTTGTTCTAGACTTCTTTTTGAACTTGATTGTAGACTCTTTTTTGCATTTTTATTATTCACTTTCTTGCTATTCTTTTTATACATTTATCTTGGTATTTTAGATCTGCTATTTCTTAGATAAGGTCAATTCTTATAAGGCCAGTACAAAAATTTAGTATATTCTGACTAGTTCCAGAAATCTGTTTCACTACTTTAATGATTCACTTGTCAAACTCTCCTATTTCTTTATGGTTATTGATAATCATCCTAGAATTTTTCTCTTCAACCTCTCTCTTTCTTTTCCATAATGGCTTTTTAAAGTTTCTAGTGATTCTATCTACTTCTTTATTCTATACCTATTGTAGCTGGTCCTTATAGACTGAACATTCTAACAAGTGTTCTATAGTTTCATCTTGTTGACTATGTATGATACATTTTACTTACTTGTATAGATCAGGTCTTCTTATAGCTAACTTACTTAAGATAGATAGCTCATCATTAACCAGTTTAATAAGAAAGCTTCTTTATTGAAATTGTTTAAAGAATGTATTTCATGTGTATCCATCTTTAGCTCTTTTCCATACTAGGTCCCATGTATAAACCTAGTATTCAGAAATTCGATAACTCTATTTTTTCTCTATTCTGTTTTGCTGTATTTACTGATAGGCTATTGTCTTATTATTAATATTCTTAATAAACTGTCCAATTGGATTATTTAGAGTTGTTCCTTATCACTTGATTTCAGTAATAATTTTATGTAATGTGAGATCTTTCCATTTGATTGGTAAAAATTTTAGGGCTTTCTTAGCTAAGATATCTGCTTTTTTATTATAAGGGTCATTTGAGTGTGCCTTAACTTTCATGAGCTTTATATCTATGTTTTTTTGTTTTTATTGGCTCTATCATGTGTACCCATAGGTAAAGATGGATCCCTAAAGGGAGAGGCAGAGACAAAAGTCAAATATTCCTTACTAGGAAATATTAAAATTTTTAAATTAATAACTATAAAAAAACTACCCACAATTGTTTTCTATTATCTAAATCATTGATTTATAACATTTCCTGATTTTTGTCCCTATTAAAATGAAGAGCTATGAATTTTGTCCCTCAAAAAGGAACATAAGTGATCTGTAAAATTTTATATACTAAATACTTTAGAGACCCATCATTATCTATAGGAACCAATTTTTTAAGCCATCTCTTGTGTATCCTTTTTAGATTTTCTTTTTCTAAAGAATTCCACTTTAAAATACAGTACATGTTTGACTATCTATAAAGATCTTTAATATGCTTTCAATTAGAACTATTAGAAGTATTGTTATAATTGCTATCAATTCCGCTCTTGTAGATAAGGATTAATTGTTTACTTCTATTTGAAACTTGCTTTCCTTTTCTTCTTTTTCTATTTGAATCCAAGCTGTACCCATCTTCATATCTTCTTTTTCATAATTACTAAGTGATCCATCAGAATAGAAGATTAGTTATTCTTTAAATCCAATATTACATTAAAGTATATCTATAAGGTAATCTTGATATGCTTCTTCTTTAATATGTTCTTTAATAATAGATTCTTTTTAGGTTTCAATATCCATGTAATTTACTCTATTGTTTTGGATTTTAAAAGGACTTTGATTACTGTAAATCACTTTTTTGATTCTTTTTTCAAGTGTTGACTAATAATGAGTCCCTAAAGTATTTAGTATATAAAATTTTGCAGATCACTTATGTCTTTTTTTGAGAAACAAAATTCATAGCTCTTCACTTAAATAGGGACAAAAGTCAGAAAATATTATAAATTAATGATTTGGATAATAGAGAACAATTGTGGGTAGATTTTTTTATAGTTATTAATTTAAAAATTTTAATATTTCCTAGTGAGGGACATTTGACTTTTGTCCTTGCCTTCCCCTTTAGGGACCCATCTTTAGTGCTGACTTGGGATTGGGGATTTTTAAATCTTATGTTCTTCTAATAGACTTTCTTGTATTGAGGTATAGTACTATATATATTTCTTCTATTTTTCTTTTTATGATATAGTTACTATTTAGTGTTATACCTTCCAAACATTCAAGCATTTTTGTATATTAGTCTTCTAATCATTATTGAAGCTACAACTAGTAAAGTGCTATATTATTATGATATTTTTCTTTCTTTTTTGTTTTAATTTTTTCAAGTTACTTGATTTCTTTTATTTCTCATCACTATCTACAATTTTTTTCACTTATCTTGATTAAAGTCTATTTTCAAATATTCTGGTTCCCATTTCATATAATTTTCTCTTCCATATTTTATAAAATGCTTTAGTTGTTCTTCTGAGAGGTTTTTGACTATAATTTGAAACCATTCTGGTATAGATCCTTTATTTGTATCTTGTAGAAGCTAAAGCATTCACCAGTCTTTTATTTTTTTGGTTTCCTGATTGATTAGCCGATCCAGATACATTAGTTAATTGTTTTTAAGTAATGGTATAGCTTTTTTATATTCTTTC
>CAJVPT010003597.1:0-14943 GCA_910592055.1 Acaulospora colombiana
TAGTATCAAGAGAAACAAAATAGTAGTGAAAAAAAGAGAAGAAAGCTGCAACCACTCAAGATCAAGAAGAAAGCATGGAGCTCGAGAATGTAGAACATGACAACACTATAAATCCTAAGAAGGATACTATAGAAACTATTAATATAATAGAGAAGATAAATATAGAATTAAGACTACTATTACCCATGACAGTAACATCAATAACAACAACAGTAGCCAAGGAAGGAGAAGAGATCACGAATAATCAGGAAAATATTATCAACAACATATACAGCTATAAGAAGAAACAAAGGCCTAGAACTCCAGAAACAAGACAACCATATATCCAAAGATTCAACTACATGCTTACCTAGACAAAGTCTTTATAGATCTGAAGGGAATACCGGAAAACTCAATACATAAAAAAATCGACTTCATTTGAAACAAGCTAGGACATCTGGTAACCCTGAAGCATGTACACATAGAGGAACCAACAGGCTCATAGATGATCGCAGTACTATTCAGTAATTATCATGAGGCCCTATTGGTATGTGAGATTAAGATCACCAATAATGAAACTACTAAATTTAGATTAGCACCACAGATCAGTACACCTGAAAGTAGAATCTGATCCATTAGAATCTGGGATGTTCCCAACTATTTCACAAAAAGGGACATAACCAGTTTATTTGAAGACAAAATAGTCATAGAATATATTTCACTTCAATTAGCTAATATGATTCAATTGGAAATCATACAATTTAATTCATCACTATATTCAAAGAGCAAGTCAAAGCATGGGCTCTCTACAAGGACAACTTCTATATAAGAGTATATCCAATAATCAAGACTCAGATTATTAAAGAAAAAAGGAACCAATACAGTGCAATGCTCGCCAACATTCCACAAGGGACATTGACAAAAGAGTTGAAAGGAATTATTGAACAAACTTATGCCTAGACATGCTATTTCCCCCTAAACTAACTCAAACAAAACAAACGGTTCATAATTTTATATTTCAAAAACACATAAGACTTGGATAAAGCAAGAAACACTGTCCTATAACTGGAAAACAAAGAACTTACGTGAATCACAAAATCAATAAAACTTTGCTTTAGATATAGGGCACAGGAATATGACTTTAATGCATGCACTATAGTAAAGAAGGATCTAACATAGAGGAATAGAACTAATAGACTTGGTCAACCGAGACTTTTCCCTCCCCAAAGGAAAAACTTCCAATTGACAAGATAAGAGAAAAGACCCAGTATGGTTTACACAGCTAACACAAACTGTACATATGCCAGTGTAGCAAAAGGCTCCTCTCAGCCATCTGTATAGCTGTAAACACTTATTGAGGCTATCAGACAGCTCCAGATAGACATGAATGCTATTAAATATCAGGTTCATATGCTAATAAAAGAGTATCTGCACTGGAAGAAGGTCCGCAGATAAAGCCAAAAAGACTAGAAATCATTGAGTTACCTACTGAACAAGAACAATGGCCATTAAGATCAAGCTTCAGAACTCTATCTCTCAAAGAAATAGATATCCAACAACAATAAGAATTAATCAATAGAAGAATCAATCAAATGGAGTCCACAATCGAATTCACCATAAGAGAAATAATGGATTGCTTAGACTCATCCATCAAGGCCTCAGGATTAACAAAACAGCTCACCCAGTCCCTTTAAAATAATTATGATTAGAAAATAGAAAGGGAATATCATCATTAGCAAGTGAGAAGAAGAAAGGATAATAATAAACAAAAAACAGAATAACTAGAAAATTAGAATAATTAACATAAGAGAAATCAATACAGAGGTAGACAAAATATCATTATTAGAATATTGTTAAGAGAAAGAAATAAATGTACTGGGAATAACAAAGACCTGGCTATTTGTGAATCAAAGATAGTAGGATGAAGAGAGGAGGTATCAAATATAGTCAAAAAAATCAGATCAACAAAAACATGGAGTGGGAGTGAGTATGCTAGTGGAAAAGAAATAGGCAACACATGTTTTTAATATAGAAGAATATATCAACCAAGGCCTTTTAATAGACATGGCCTTCAAAGGAAAAATCCAATACATATACTAACAGTGTACAACATGGTAAATGAATTAAAAAAGCAAGACAAAGCAAAGCTATACCAATGAATTAAAGCAAAAATCAGTGAAGGGAAAAGTAGAAATATGTACATTATAGTAATAGGTAACTTTAATGAGATAGCAGATGAGCAGTTAGACTGCACAGATGGAAAAATTAGAGGAATCAAATCAAGATGGATTATAAATACCCTAACAGTATATAACTTTACAAACACATATAGACAAGTCTATACAACTACAAATGATTATATATACATAGACCAAAGTCAGAATATGAGAGTAGGTTGAATTATATCTGGATCTTTAGTCCTCTACTCCCCTATATTATCAATGCAGAACACATGGTTGTAGAAACCATTATCAAAAGTGATCACAAAATAATAATGACATAGATCAATATATCACATACATTATAGTTCAAATTAGTAAACAGGAAAATAACAAGCAGAATAAGATAGACTTTAGCAACTCCACCTTCAAACAATAAATCAAGTTCACAGCACAAATGGAGGAGAAAGCAAGAGAAGTCTTGAGATCCAACATAGAGACAGCAAAAGAAATTTGGCAGCAATTCAAAGTATTAATAACAACAGCTGCAAAAGACTTTCTAAAAAAAAGGTAATGCAGGAAGAACATAGGAACCATATACAAATCAAAATACAAGAAGTTCATAAAAAAACAAATAAAGATAGACAGAATTTATAGAAGATGTCAGGCAATATAAATAAAAGTCAAAGAAAATATTAACAAAATAAATACACTGATCCCCTTCTTAATAGAACCACCCCTTTTTTGGAAAGACATAGTATACGATCGAGAAAAGCTACATAGCTGACTGCTAAAAACCAAGAGAATCTGAAAAGCAGAGAATAAAATTATAAGAATTAAAATTGAACAGGAAAAAAGAAAAAGAATTAAGAAATATATCGAACAAAGATATAAGAATCTGAAGGAACATTCAAAGAAGATTATCAATAGTATCCTGAACTGACCCACAAGAGTCATAAATACTCAGAGACTAATTGAGCACAAGGAAGAAAATGAAGTCAGGATTTTAATTGATCCAGAGGAGGTCAAGATCAAAATAAAAGAATACTTCCAAGACTGGATCAAACCGAGATGCACTTTAAATATAGAAGACTTCCTGTACTGAGAACAACAATACAGGTTAAAGATAAACATTTAAGATAACTAGTTCAGTGAGACAATTCATTCAATCACTACATAAGAGATAAGGTCAGTGATCCAGAACAAGAAGAATTCTAGTGTACCAGTCCCATCAAAGATTCCATATCTGGAACTGATGAACTTAGAAAAACTTCAGATCAAAATTCTAGAGGCACTATTTAACAAAATACTGGACACAGGTAAAGTTCCAGAGGACTGGAGAAAAGGAAATGTGTACCTAATTCTCAAGTCAAAAGACTAGATAGGTGATATCAATATCACATGGCCCATTATTCTATTGAAAACAACAAGGAAAGAATTCATAAGCATCATTAATAGAAACATACTGTATATAAGATACAAAATTTTCTATAAAAACAACTGGATGGGCCTACTAGGAGGTAGCATGCAGGAGCTGATCCATATTTTAAACAATATAATGAAGGAGGTCAAAGAATTTAAAAAAGAGATATGGATCTTCAGTCAAAATATCAGTAAAGCTTACAACTCCATAAACAAAATATGATAATCCAAGCCTTCAAAAGAATTCGCGTACCAGAAAAGATAGTCAAAATAATAGACAACATATTAAAGAATAGGAACAATAAGGTAATTACAGCATTTAGTCTTATAGAAGAGTATTTTATACAGAATGGAATAGAGCAGGGAGACATAATTTTTCCCTTCTTATGAAGAATCTTCTATAATCCCCTACTGCAAGAAATCGAGGACAAACACATAGGATATATGATGAAAACAAAGATTCTTCTTGATCTTACCCCTCAAACTTAGAAGAGATGACTAGTAAGAGAGTAAGGGAAGTAAAGATCATAGCAACAGCCTATATAGATGACACTATATGGTTTGCAAACAACCAAGAGAACATGTTGGCAATCCTTAACAAAGTAGCAGAATTTCTTAAGATAAATGACATTCAAGTTAACAGTGAGAAATTATCACTGATATGTATGAATGAAAGCAAAGAGTCAATAAAGAAGAGTATAAAATTAAATAGAATACAGATTTTCCTCCTGTAGTGCCATGAAGCAACAAGAATTCAGGAGTATGAATATTGAAAAATGGGAAAAAGGTGTGTCAAAAGAACATCATTAAAGAAAAGATAGAAATCACAACAAAAACATTAGCATGGAAGAAAATTACCGACAAATAAATAAGATATATAATTAACCATACTCTTTTCTTAGCAATAGAATACTTGTTAAATGACCTAGTTCTATTATAAAAGGAATATGAAAAAATAAGCAGTAAAATCAACAAAAGTTTCAAACACAAAGCTGGACTATCAGCAATGACACCAAACTATATCATTAATATGGATTTTGGATATAAAATATTCAACCTCTGGAATAGACAAATCCTTATATATAGAAAAAACTTATTTAACAAACTTTATAGTTACAACCTCAGCGAAATCCCTACACAGATTAGACTTCATCATATTTAGAATAAATATTGGTCCAACACTTCAATCCTAATAAATAAGTTTCTTTTTCGAACTAGAAGAAGAAAAAACTTGACAAATAACATTTTAAATATGCTGAAACTTCAAGGAATTACTCTTGTCCCCAGTAGAACACGTATGGTTTGGAAAACCAGTCAAGAAAAAAGGCATGGCAATCAAAGAGATGGTTTCAGAGAAATAGTATGACAGGCACAGAAACTAACTTAGGCATAGAGGGATCTTTTTTCATGACCAGTTGCTTAATGATAGCAAAACAAGATTCCTCTCCTAGCAACAAGTAAGAATCAGATATAGCAAGCAAGGCAGAATGCCATTATAGTATAGAGACTTATAAGAGCTAGCCAAGGACAATGGGTTTAAGGGCACAGACAATAATAAATAGTCAGCTAAGGAAGACAGAAATAAAAAAATCAGTCCAAGTACAAATAGCTTCTGGTCAAACATACCAGTACTCCCATGCTATAGACAATTAACTATCAAGTGACTAGCAACTAAAAAGGATAGGAACACAATCTTAACAAAAAAGAAGAAAGTGCTGAATGACCAAATGATTCTGATCAATTACATAACTAGAAAGAAACAAATATCATCTCTTTATAAATGTAAAGACTACCCTTTCAATATTCCAGAATACAGAAATCAGTACAAGAATCAATAGCAGTATGCCATGACCCAACTCTTGACACAATCAATTAATATAAAAGTATAAAAAAGTACAAAAGGATGTATCTCCAAGTCACAAGAGAATAGAATAGGACAGCCATACATTAACAAACTTCAATCTTCTTTTTCAAGGCATAGAGCTTGTCCTAAAAAAGATTAGAATATAAATATCAGACATTTCACCATTCACAATATATCTAGACCCACTATATATCACAAAGACACTGATTGGGAAAAAGCTCAGAACACTGGCAAGAACAATCAGGAGATTACAGCAAATAGTACAAGAGATAGCTTTACATAACAATCTTCAAATCTATACAGATAGTTCCTATACTTAACAGAAGGTGGATAGTAGAATGGGAATAGAATGGGTGATCTAAATGAAAAAGAAAATAGAAATTACCAAATTCCAAGTAGAAACACAGGGCATATCATTCTCAACATGGACAGAGTTGACAGCGATACTCACAGTGATCAGTACAATAAGTGTAAACAAGAGAATAAACCTCATTACAAACAGTCAAAATGCAATTAACGCAATAAAAAAGAATGGAACAAAGCAAGGAAAGAGAAATCAAGTATCAAAAACTCTAAATATGAGTCTAATTAATACAATACAAGATGTGATATCATTACAGAACATTACAGTAGTATGGACCAAAATCAAGGGCCAACTCTTTAAATCCAGGAAATGAGCTGGCAGACAAACTAATAGTGATTATAATAGTAGACAAGTTCAAAGACAGAATCAAAATCCAGGAATTGGACACTATCAGTACAATAACAACACTAAGATAGGGCCAGTCCTTTATTGACTTTTCCTTTAAGACAGTAGAGAAAACAATCCTCAAAACCAAATGGGTCAATAAGTGAAGAACATTAAGATATAATCAAAAATAGCTATCCAGACAGAAGGCCAAAGAAGTAGACTGGAATATGACTATGCAAACACTGACACCATCTAAAATAATATCACTTCAGACTGATCGCAAGGACCACAGAGATAGAATCTTCAGATGAAAAACATGATTAGACGAGCCCCCAACAATGACACACTTGAACACTTGATAATCTACAAGAGACAGGAAGAGAGAAACCTCTGCCTCTTCATGTATAGACCAAATTAAACAAGACTGAAGAAAAAATATATAACCTTTCTCATAAAAGAATATGTAACAAGAGCAGAAGGTAACAAACAAACAGAACAGATACAAAATAGATAGAGATGACTACTCAAATTATCGTCACGTATAAGATATACAGACAGGACATACAAAATAGAATAGAAAGACATAATAAGAAAAACAATTACTCATCAAATGATGAAAGTAGCAGAAGAGATTGTAGGAGATGCGAAGGCTGCAAGAACTGCAATAAATGTAGTCACAATACACTTCTATAAAGAGAAAAAAGAAAATGGAATCTAAGATGTGAACTGATAATAGAATGAAAAAAATCACAAGAAATCTCCAAAAAGATGAAGTGAAACAAAAATAAAAAGAGCAAGAAGGAATCAGGAAGTGAGGCAAAGTAGGAGACAAGGGACTGGACCACAAGTTTTAACCAACTGTATATAGAGCTTAATAATATAAACATGAAAAATATCTTACAGAACAGTTTCTATTTTAATTCACTTTTTTATATAAATATCAGTATTAGTGAAGTCATAATATGCTAATATTCACCTTCTGGGTGAACTGCAGCAAGTCACAATGTTTGAAAGATACTGAGCTATTGGTTTTTTTTCCTATTATAAGTGTATTTTCTTACAATTAAATTTGTATATATTGTATAAGAGGATATCCATGATTAAATAAAAACTATATAGCATGACTTTGCCAGCTGTTAAAAAAAAATGAATATACTATGGAAGAAAAATAAATACCTGACTTCCAAACATCAGAAGTTAAGAAGAAACTATCTATTAGATAAGCAATTATTGCATATATAGATGATATAACCTGGATAGTTAGATCTAAGCAAGATATAAAGAACATTTTGAAAGAGGTCAGAAAATTCTTTATATCAAATGATTTATAAATTAATAGTAAAAAGTTAATTTTGCTCATAATAAATCAGAATAAACTGGAAACTAGGATAGTTTATACTGGTATTGATAAAACAAAAGTCAAGAAAATAAGCAAAGATAATCAGGTAAAATTTTAAGAGTTTGGTTTGAAAGAAGACACAACAGTAGGAATACAATTAACTTGTTGAAAGTTAAAATTAGATCTATAAATCTAGCAATTAGTAAAAAAACTATAATTGAGAAATATACCAAATATATTATTAATAGAGTTCTAATTTCCTGAATAGAATACTATACATAACACACATATATTGAAAAAAAGATATGTAACAAGCTTATAGCAATGTATAAGAAAACTTTCAAGAACAAAGCCCTTATTTGTAGTACAATGCTAAATAATTATATTAATAATAAGAAAATATTAGATCTCAAGAATATATAGAAGATTCAATTTGAAAGTCATACCTTTCTTTTCTATTAGCAGAACAATTCTAAAATCCAGGAATAGCAACTCAACCAAAATTAGTTGAAAAACTAGGAGCCTAGAAATATCTTGAAATATTCAATAGAAGCTGTTTTCTCTGAAAAAGATAATTTTACTGCTATCACTTTGGCCCTTACCAATAAACTTCAAATCATATATCAAAGTTGGAGATAAAAAGATCTTTTCTAAGTCAAGGGTGGTTTACTTTCTATTAAGTTAATTCTGGAGGAGAACAATTATAAAAAGGTTTAGCATTCCTTAAGAAATACAATATAATATTCTTGGATCAATTAATTAACTCAACAACAAAAATAATTAGAGAATAGGAAGCAGTCCAAATATTTTTTGAAATAAAAAAGATCATATTTCCAAATGATATAAACAAGTTACACTAGTCGAAAAAAAATTATTCAGCATACTGCCACTCCTATAACATTCAACAAAAAATACTATCACTTATGTAACATTCGACAAAAAATAATCAATTTGGCAAAAAAAAATGATATAAATAAATTATCAACTACAAAAATTGGTATATTAACAATTTGTCAACTATTCATCAAAACTATTCATTAAAAATTCATCAAAAATTCATCAACTATTCATCTACTATTTTTCAACTATTCATCAACTATATTTGAAACTATTTGTCAAAAATTTGTTAACTATTTGTTAACCATTCATCAACTATTCATCAATTATTTGTCAACTATTTGTCAACTATTCATTAAGCATTTATCCATTATTCATCAACCATTCATCATCTATTCACCAACTATTCATTAAAACTATTTATTAAAAATTTATTAATAATTTATTAAATTATTTATTAAAGATTTATTAACTATTTATATAAAATTTGGCAACTATTCATTAACAATAAAATAAAAAAATTGATAAACTAATATGTGAAATTTTTTGAATTGAGGTTATATTTATAAATTATGAATAATACAAACTATAATATAATATATAATATGTTATTTATATTATTATAATTTAATAAACTGAATACAAGAATGGATTATGAACAACCAGTCGCAACAATCCCCAATCAATCCATTCCTATAGTGCAATCAATCTACAAATCGAAACACAGCTCGTCCACATTGGATCAGCACAGAACTAAACAATCAGACAATTCTGGGAAGAAAACAGAAAAGACTAAATGATCACTTAACAGAATACAGACACTACAATAGAATTAACAACCAATCACCTCTAACTAAATGCATGGGCTGCAATATCAATGATCACAGTCAAAACAATTATCCATGTACTTTCTCAACTAGCCGCCAAAGCTCAATTAACATTCATGTCTATTTTAGCAAAGTCATCACCAGTGATACATCCAATATAAAACGTAGCACATTTAGGTGTAGAGTATCCCCAGATTCTATTCACACCATACTCAATGCATTATGCATCTCTAGCACAATCATCACCCATGATCAGATAGAAGTTAGTATCTTAGCAATACAAAACCTAGACAATCTTCTCAAAAAACTCTACAGCACAGAGGATCATATACTCAAGGAACTATCTAACCTAGCCTCCAAGATACAAGATCACATGATCTTTGACATATATACTGATGGATCTCTCAAAGAACTCAACCACAAATGGTTTATAGGTATAGGTATAAAAATCATCACAAGTGAAGGAAAAGAGTTTACCTTTCAAGAACAAACAACACAACACCCATCATCTACCAGAGCAAAGATTATGGCAATACTTATCGCTCTTAGCATCTTACCAAACTTCAGCCACGTCAACATATGCACAGACAGCAATGCCGCCATAAACAATATCAACAACATTGTACAGTTAACACCAAACAAAGTGTTAAAAAAACAAAAGAATTTCAATTTATTACAACAAATTCAAGATATACTAAAGAAAAAAAGCATCAAACTAAAGTTAATCAAGGTAAAGGCACACTCAGGAATTGAACACAATAAAGCAGCAAATAAACTTGCAAGTATAGACCAAATATATAGCATGGTGCCAAACAGCAGAATAATATATACAAACACAACAACTAATCCAGTATTCACACTTATCCCCCAATGGGATCAAGAAGCCATAGATATCCCTATCAAACTAATGACCCAACATATTACTAATGCAGTTTATCTAGCAAAATAGAGACTTTTAAATCAGACTAGACTCAACTTTGATGACCACATCATAAGGGAAATCCATTGGCCCATGACAGTAAACAATCTACAACTCACAAAAATAAGTAATCACTTTACTTGTTGGCAAGATCAATATCAAAGAAGATTTAGACTCCAACTATGAGATGAAAAACTTTCTACAAAAGCGAAATTATATCACAGACTTCCCAAACTGTACAAAGATAACAAATGCATCAACTGTGGTCAAAGAGAATCTAACATACACCCCTTTATCTGCCAGACACTCAGACACTCCATAGGCAATTTCATTATTAACACCATAACAAACACCATCACTAAATTTAGGGAACATGACAAAACCAAAAATGTTCTTAAACAATACTTAAACAACACTGCACTACACTACAAGTGATACCTGGAAGTCGCTATCCAGGGAGGCATCTTAAAAGAAATGATCACAATCTTAGACAAATTGATTCCTAACCAAAATATAAAGAAAACATGTATTTAGGAAATCACTAGAAAAATCACATGCTACCTACAACAAATATGGCAAAACAGATGCGAAGGTTTTCAAACATAGAAAAAATAGAAAGGCATTACAAGAGCCATAGAAAAACTGCACAAATACAGCTCTATTCATCTAGATCCATGGATCAAGGAAAGAGAGAAACATATCAAAAATCAATTTACTAACCTAGTTAATTAATACATCCATAGAAGTATTCAATTGATCACAACCCCCTACCACTTACTAAAAATTTTATTTAGCGCTAGTTCAGCCTTGGCAGGTTAGTTCTCCTTATAGGGTGGCAACAAGCTACAAGATAGGTTAACCCCTTATCGAGTTTTATTTGGTAAACAAAAGTAGCTAGAATATAGACATATGTAATTTTCTACTAAATTCAAATAAAGCAAGGCTGAGCCAGCAAAAAAAAAAAAAAAAAAAAAAAAAATTATTATAATTTAATTAATTATATATTATTATATACAGTAAACAATACCAAATAATTTATAAATATAAAGAATTTTTTTCACAAGTTTTATAAATTTTTGTTGCTGAATTTTTAATAAATAGTTAATGAATTTTTGATAAATTATTAATAAATTAATGTTATTTTAATAAATAATTTTGTGCTAAACTTTTAATAAATTTTTGCTAAATAGTTATTGAATTTTTGATAAATTTTTTGTTAAACTTTTAATTAATAAATTTTTGATTGCGAATTTTTTGATTGTCAAATTTTTGCTTGTTAAATTTTTGATTGTCACTTTTTTGCTAAAATGTAATATATCAAATGGCAGCAATCAAAAAAAATTTGGCAATATTTTTATTATTAAATTTAATCAAATTCGGTAATAATTCAGCTGCTGAATGACATAATTTCGACTAGTATTATTTCTCAGGTTACAAAAAAAACAGGATTTGCTCAAAAGTTCACTTAGAAATTTAGAATGGTACAATTATGAAATCTGAGTAGAACAATTATTGAATATACTACACTGGATAAAAGAAAGATTTACTGGGGAATCACTACCAATCTATCAAAAAAAATGTTAGAAAATTCAAAAAAGCTCAAGGAAATATGATCTTTATTCCATATCAGCTCAGTTATAATCATACTAATAAAATATGATATTTATTCCATATCAGCTCAGTTGTAATTATACTGATAATTCGATCTTATATCATCCAGATCTATCTAAGCCAATAACAATAGTTTTACTTTCAGAAACATATCTGCTACCTCAATTCAACAAGTCTAAAAGTACACAGATAAGAAAATCACTATTGCTTTCTGGCAATCCAACAAATTGGATACCTGATAACTCAAAACAATATAAACCTTGACACCTTAAATGTAGCAATAATATATAAAGAAATAGTGATAGGAAACTGATATATTTTATTAATAGAACAGGCTATTTGTTTAAAAGAATATATTAGAAAACTTACTGATGCTTTTAGATTCAATCAGAACAATAAATATAAAAACTTTACTTTCTATATTGATAAGTTCTTAAAGAAAGAAATAGGAGATATTGAAACAAAGTGCCATATAGATTTCACTTAGATTCAAACTCAAGACAATATTATTATCAACCAATTCTCAGCAGGAAGCCAGCTATGACATTCAGTAACAAGAGTAGAAATACTAGCAATATTGATGTACTCTACACTCTACCTTAATATACTAATATCACTATTTTTACAGACTATAAAATAGCTATTAAAATATAAAATATCATACAATTACAACTACTTATGTTATTTAAAAAATGGATCAAAATAGATAACTGGTTATTTTGGACAAGGATAAAAAATCTAATTAGGAAAAAAAGTCTTACCTAATACTAGAAAAAGTCCATATACATAAAGGAGATTATTTTAACAATACTAGCAAAATTAGCTAGAAAAGAAAATCCAATAGAATAATAACACACATTAGAAATGGATGTGGTCTTCTCTATAGCTATATGGAAAGATATAACCATTGACATTGGTATCCGGGAGTTCATTAAAGTATGAAATTATAGAAAGATCAACTTTGACTGAAGTAATCAAAGACAGATTTAAAATAGATAGAGTAAATAGGAAACCAAGATAAACTGGATAGTTTTTTAAAGCTAGTATAATATACATTATATATTATATATATCTTTAAAGGATAATAAGAACAAAAGCTTTTTGGTAAATCTTAATCATGATAAACTTTTAATATTATAGATACTTAAGAAGTGAAAACCAGAAGTTTATAAATCAATCACTTGTATTAGATATGGAACTTATAAAGAAACAACTGATTATCTGTTCTTATATTTAGTAATAAACTTCAAAAGACTAAATATTTAAAAAAAAGCAAGTAGAAAGTTGATTTAATATATTACTAATCAAATAAAGATTAAGAATAAAGATCAAGAAATTATTCTGTATATCAAGTAATTAGTATATGGTTCAATAAGATATAGCAATAAGAACAAAGTCTTTTAAAATAATATGTGAATATATACTATATATAAAGAAAAATGAAAGATATTAAAGATTTTCTTAAACTATACTACAAAATAAAGCCACTTATTACAAAAAAAGCTATAGGAAGACTATATCAATAAATACAAAAGAATTTTAAGAAAAAGATTTATAACAAATACTGCAAAGTGGTAATTGAATAGGAAAAGACTTTGGATATTGATAGGAGATTTAAATGATATTGAGTTTTGAAGAACAAGTTTGAAAACACAAAAAATTTAGAAGAAGAAAATAGTCCTTCATCAAACAAGATATTACATGAAAAACAATCCAAAGATATAAATTTTGAAAAGATTATTGAAAGATGGATAATGAAAGGAGGAAAGTGATTAAGTATTTGATCTGCCATTTAGAATTTTGGTTGATTTACAATAATGACCTATAAGCAATGAACTTGATAACTAAAGAATAATCCAAATTATTAAGAGAGCAAAATATCATTTATAAGTTGTATCTAGAAAAGTTGAACTTTTAAGACAGGTGAGCTATTATATGAAAATTTTTTAAATTATATAATATTTTTTAAATACACAATAAAATAAGCTATGTCATCTTGATGGCAAATTAAAAAAAAAATCAAATACTTTTTTTAAGAAAATTTTTTGTCAAGTTAGGTATATATACTTTATTAAATGTTTGTATATTTTATATTATAAACTATAATATAACTCTTTTTGCCGATCCACATTTTTTCAAAAAAAATTTCTTTTTTGATAATTTTCTTGAAAAACTTATAAAAACTCTTCTACACAAGAGCAAGTTTCAAAGGATACAACCATCCACTTCTAGGCAACAAAACCTACTTCGCAACAATAGAAAAAGAGTTTCACTTAGCTTGAAAAACAGATACTTTTAGATCATTTTTACTTTTAGGAAGGAGAAAAAGTAAAAACAAGTTGATTCACAGTAGGCTTCTTGAGATCCAACCTCAACTCTACAAAGCTCTTAGCCAGGTTAGTGCAGGTTAATACCTTTATAGGTACTAAAAGAAGTCTTAAAAGCAATAGATTACACTGATAAACCAGCATAACCTCAAAGCTAACTGAAACTCAGGAGAATATCCAAGTCTCTTTGGCAAACAACTAAAAAATCATAACAACATAACAATCTAGATTAACTAATTCACATTACACAAACACAAACACATTAATTTTTCACCTGGTTGATATGTATCAAAACAAGTTAATCAATTTACAACAAAATAATAGGACGTGACAGATCAACAAACTAAATATGCGTGATCAACCAGCATGTGTTATTTAAAGCAAAATTAACAGTTGATTATAACCAATTACATGTTGATAAACAAATACTGAGCATGTAAATATATAGAAGTCTGTATCATAAACTTCCTAATATCAATATAGCAACTTATTGCCATATATGCCAAATGAAAAAATAAGTATTTTTTTTTTTTTTTAACCCACAATCATGCCACAATGGCATGTCTTTATTAAAAAATTGAAAATGAATTTGTAATATTTTACAGACTTTCAAAAAGTAACTAATTTGTCTTCATACAAAAGTACTCTAAGTCAGATTTTGGGGACAATATTTCACTCTCCTAATAGATTGGTAATAATCTCTATCTACTAGGATCATTGCCAACAGTTTGTCACTGTTGATTGCTTGAAAACCAATGAATTGCTAAGTTAAAAGGGGAAAGGGTAAGGACGATTTGGGAAAGAGGACAATTCAAGGTTCATCAAAAAAATCCAAAAATAAAAACAACCTCTTCTCAAAAGGGATTTGCCTAATTGGGATAGTCTTCTTGCTTCACTTGAACCTCAGAAAAAATCTTCTTTTTCACCACCTGCGGCATTGGACGAGTCAATCCAACTGGTCTTTCATT